>CM032413.1:10365532-10454291 GCA_019049475.1 Eueides isabella | reverse complement strand
TGAATAGACCACTGCGCCAGGCTTTGGACCAATAAGTCCTGGGCCCTGGCGCAGTGGTTTATGTTCGCCTGCAACACATGGAGAGCCATTATTGGGCTTCCATGTGTTGCACCTCCTCTTGCCTGTCTGGGGCATTGGGTTCGGGCACCGCTGGCCCCCTCCCTCCCTTCCTGCCATCCCTCCTCTTTCTTGAGATGCCGGCCCTGGCGCATGCAGCGCTTCCCACCTTATGGTCTGCGGGCTGTCCTGCCGCCTCGCAGACCGGGCAGTGAGGTGCCGCCGAGCACTGGAATTGTTTGGCCCCGGCCTGGCCGCACCTGAAACACTGCTGGCTCCTATCTTGCGCACTGCTGCATTTCGCTGCCACGTGCCCAACATCGTGGCAACGGAAACAGCGCCGGACTCGCTGTTGCAGCAGTTGCACCCGCGCCGACACAAAGCCCACAAGGAGCCGCGCCCCGCTAACTCTCTTAGCCGCCATAATGGGACAGCGGACCCATGCTGCGCCTAGGCCATTGCGATCTTGCCGGATCTCTCCCACCTTCACAGATCCGACATCGCAGCCTCCAACTCGGCTCACCGCTTGCGCCACTTCCTCCGAAGTTGCAGAGTCGTCCAGACCACTTATACGCAACTCTGCACACTTCATCGGTCTCGCGATCAGGACCTCCGTTGCGTCCAACACCCCACGCAGCTGTTGGGCTAGGGCATCCGCCTTCTCGCAGCTATTGGTGCCAGGTAACTCCAGAACCCTGGCACCAGTAGATGCTACCCTAAGTCGCACGTCCTGAATACCCAGATCATCCAGTTTCACCGCCTGCTTTATCTGGGTAAGGACGTCGCGATACGACATCTCCTTCTGTGCTGCGGCTGGCTGTAACGTCAATGTTACTACCGCCGACCGAGGAGGGCGCAGCTTTTGCTTCCTAACAGACTTAGGCTTCACTTTCTGTTCGTGCTTTGCCTGGGCTGCTACCGTCTTTTGCTTCCCTTTACGCACCACTACATTCCAGCCCTCATTGACATCGGCCGGTGCAGGAGGCAGTGGACGAGGCTCTGCTGGTGCGGGTTGCGAGACTTTCTCCTTTACCTTGGACTTCTTCCCTTTCTTTGGCCCCTTTTCTTTAGGTGCTGGATTGGCAGGAGCTACCAAAGTTGTTACGCTTGGCACTGACACAGCTTTCGAGGTAGCCACTATTCTCTTCTTATCTGCGGCCAATGGAGGGCGCATTGGCTTTTCTGGAAGGAGTCTATCCTCCAGTGCTGCCAACCGCGTGTTTAATAAGTTGCCCACTTGCACCATTACTGTGCGCGCAACTTCCTCGTTAGTTTTATTAGGAACTTGTTCAACAACTCTGGAGCGCTCGAGGTCAGCCCTCAAAAGACACATTTCCTTTCGCAGCTCGGTCAACTCCTGGCTTAAGCGTGCGTTCGTCGCTCGCAGCTGCATCACTTCGTCATTGGCCGTTTTATTGGCCAATATATCCACCGCCATGTGAATAGTCCCGGCGGCTTCCTTAAGGGCTTTGGTGAAAGTACCCTTAAGATTACCCGATCTGCTAGCAACTTTGTTAATAGTGGCCAGGCTGTTTGAAACCTGATGTTGGAGGTCTTGCACCAGGGGGCCATTCACTTTTTGGTTGTTTATCTCCTTAAATATGTCCGAGAGCCGAGTTTCTAGTTGCATAGACTGTGCTACTTCCACTTCCGCCCGTCGACGTAACTCCTCCCGTTTGGCCTCAATCGAGACTTGTTTGGCCGCAGTCTGATCTGCGTCTTTGTCACCCTTATTTTTGCGTTTAACCGATATTATTTTCACCTTCGGTCTCTCGCACTCCTCATCGGCTTCTGAAGAGCCGGAAATACTTTTTTTACTTCGTGGACGCTTTCGATCCTTCCGGAATTGCGATGTGGTCTTCGAGTGCTGAGAAACCAGAGACATGACACTCTCTGTTTCTGACTCTGACGCCCAGAAACGGCCCCGTGACGACACTGATCTCGACCTGCCACTTATAATCGAGGCACATTCTGACAGGTCCAAACGCTCCACTACAACACGCGCCTCTTTTATGTCTCCTCCTATTGGCACAAGTGCCGGACTGTCGCCCCTTTTGGCCAAAAGACCCTCAACTACTTCTACAACACCGCCTGTCTCAGGCACTTTCTCTTCCACTCCGCCCGTCTCAGGCACCAACATATCCTCTCCGCCCTTCTCGGGCCCCTCACCCGCAACATATCGGTAAACGTGGCCCCCCGCAGATTCGTGGGGCTTGCGTGCCGTAGCACGGAGGGATTCTCCAGACTGGCTGGTACCCTCCTGCGGTAAGATTGAATTTTTGCTTGCCGACATGTTGTTGTTTGCTGATCCACAGCTTCGGCTTTTCTGTCGGGGTGTGCTCCCCTAGGCCGTGTCCATAACAATGGACTAAAGGCACGCCCATGCCTCGCTGGTTTTGGTTCGCGCCGGGAAAAACTCCCGGTCCACCCGCCCGCAAGAGCGAGTGGTTTCCCCTATCCGCCACCTGGGGACGCGCCCAGTAGGAGGACCAGCAACTCCCTTGGGTACCTTCTTTTTTTTTTTTTTTTTTTTTTTTTTTTTTTTTTTTTTTTTTTTTTATCGTGAGGAAACCCTTTTACGGGTACGCCACCCGAGTGGGGACTCGAGTGGGTTATGTGGGACTAATGGACCTGGCAGATATAGGCCGTCCACACTACCCACTAAAACCTCACGGTGCTCCTCCTCGACCGTCACAGGCCGGGGCTATGGGTGCCATGGATTCGTCCATAGCCTCGGCGACGGGAGCCTGCTAGGCACGTCTCGGAGTCGGGGGTGGTGGGCCACCCTCGACGGCCTGCTCTGAGTAGCGCGCGGGAGCAACCTGCGCGCGCCTACTCGGGCCAGGTTGGTAGGCGATCAGCTTCCCCAAGCTGACCGCCCTCTGGCCGATTAGGGCGGAAGGCGGCGATCGTGTGCCGCCCTCCGGCGACCCGGTCTTTTGCGGCGGACGGCGAGTTCGGAAGAAGCCTCCCTCGCCCGCTCCGCCGCCTCCTTCTCGAGCACCACTGCCTCGCAGAAGGAAGAGACCGCGTCCCACGACGTCTCGCCGCCGGCCATGGCCTTGACTACGGCCGGCAGGGAAAGGTCGTCACCGATGACGCCGCGCAATGCGCGACGTAGAGCTGCCCAGGCTGGGCACACCTCCAGCGTGTGCTGGGCCGTCTCTTCGAGGCAGTCGCAGTGGTGGCAGCGGGCGTCGGGCTCCCTCCCAGCGACCCGACACAGATATCTCCCAAAGCAACCGTGCCCTGAGAGTACCTGTGTGGTGCGGAAGGTTAGGACGCCATGACGCCTCGCTAACCACTGGCGGAAAACTGGACGAACCGCCTCGATCGTCCTCTGGCCGGCGGTTGGTGTTGCCAAGCCGGGACTCCCACTCTTTCATTGCGGCATCCCGCGCCTCCTCTGTTGTGCTGACCTTGCCGAAGCCCCGGACGCCAGACCTCGCCGTCGGCAATAGACCGACGCCAGAGCAATCGCGTCCAGGTCCCACGGCAGGACTCCTGCCAGCACACACGCCACCTCACCGGAGATGGTCCTGTCCCCCCGTATCACCCTGATGGCCATCACCCTCTGCGCCCGCCGCAGCAGGGCGACGTTTTGCCGGTTCAGGGCGTCCGCCCATACGGGAGCACCGTACAGCGCCATCGATCGGACCACTCCGGTGTACAGCCGACGGCTCGAGGCGCGCGGCCCACTTACGTTGGGCAAAAGGCGCGCCAAGGCCCCCGCTGTCTTCAACAGCCTCGGGACCATTCGTATAAAATGGTCCCGAAAACTCCACCTGTTGTCCAAGACAAGTCCGAGGTACTTCATGCTCCTCTTCACTTCAATCGTCACACCGCCGACGACGATGTGGGCCTCTGGTGGAGCGGCCCTCCTTGGAGCATTGAAGTAGATTGCCTCAGACTTGTCTAGTGCAACCTCTAGACCCAGCCGCCGAATCCGCCCGACGACGTGAGCCACGCCAGCTGTCGCGAGCACTGCTGCCTCGCGATAGGTCCTCTGCTGCGCTAAGACCAACGTGTCATCAGCGTAGCAGAGGACCTTTACCCCCGGCAGGGTGCTGCCATCGAAGCACCCAGTCGTAACCGATGTTCCAGAGGATCGGACCCAGCACCGATCCCTGTGGAACACCGCACGACACCTCCCAAACTCCCCAGCCGGAGCTTCCAGGGAAAGGTCACAGACCTCTCGGAGAGGTAAGCCCCGATGATGCGGCGCAGGTATGGAGGCACCCGATGGTAAATGAGTGCCTCATTAATGAAGTGCCAGGGTATGGAGTTGAAAGCGTTGGCTATGTCTAAAGACACCGCCAAGACTCCTTCGCCCCGAGCCACTGCGTCCTGCGCGTGGGACTTCACCTGCAGTATGGCATCCACCGTGGAGCGTCCACTTCGGAAGCCATACTGGACTGTCCGAGAGGTTTGGACCTGTCCTCTCGAGGTGCTGGCTGTAGCCTCCTCGCTACCACCCTCTCGAAGAGCTTGGCGATCTCGCTCAACAGCACAATCGGCCTATAAGCCGAAGGCTGACTCCGCCGGGCGCCCCTCCTTCTTGATGAGGACTAGTCTGCCTGTCTTCCACCACAGTGGAATTATGGCTTGAGCCAGACAGGCAGTAAATAGCCCTCAAATGCTTGGCCCCAAGACAGAATGGGCCAAAGCAACTACGCGCCCGGGAATGCCGTCGAGCCCTAGGGCGGTGGTTTTGCCCCGAGATCGCCTCACAGCTTCCTCCAGCTCCTCCTCCAGCACCTCTGGGACGACGCTCTCGTCTTCCTCCTCTTGCGCTGCAGGGCGGGCCATTGGTGGAGGTGTAAAATTGGCCCGCTGCGGGAACAGAGACGACAGCACCCCTCGGAGAGTATCCGGCGGGAGTGTCTGCGTCAAAGGCGGGGCCCAAGCTCGGAGCTTGCCGCGCACCATCCGGTACGGCGTTCCGAACGGGTCCCGGTCTATCCCCGCGAGAGCTTCGTCGTGCGCCTCGCCTTTCGCACGACCGATCTCCTCCTGCAGCGCTTTCTTCGCCTCAACGTAGGCGCAGTACAGCCGGTCCTCCTCCTCCTGCTGCCGGCGTGCCCGCCTGCGATAGTGCGTGTAAAGGCGTCTCGCCTCAATGCAGATGTTGCGCAATTGAGCGATCTCACCCGACCACCAGTACACTTGCCGCCGTTGAGGGCGGCGCCCGGAGCGGGGCATTGACGCGTCGCATATACGCGTCATTGCCCTCTGCGCCCAGTTTGCGGCGTCTTCTGCAGACGCCAAGCTCTGGGGCAGCCAGGCTTGCACTATCGCAGCTTCCTCAAGAAGTCCCTTGTCGAGGCACCTCAGTTGCCACCGCGGTCCGTCCTCTCGCGAGGCGCGACCTACAGTTGACGGCACCGTCGGATGAGTGGAGATCTCGAATTGGATGTAGAGATGGTCCGAGAGAGTCTCCACATCATCCAACACTCGCCAACCGTGAACACGGCGCGCTAGAGCCGGGCTTGCGAACGTTACGTCCACCACGGACCCGCCCAGCCTTCGCACGCAGGTGTTGGTCGTCCCCCGATTGAGGACAGACAAACCAGAGGCAACTACCCACTCCGAGAGCGTCGTACCACGCTCAGTCGTCGTTGCAGAGCCCCAAACGCTCGACTTCGCGTTGAGGTCCCCCGCCACCAGCACCTCCGCCGGACTATGTCGGTCTATCATTTCCCCCAAGCGGATTAGGAACTCTTCAAACTCCGCAAGAGTTCGATTGGGGGAAAAGTAGACTCCGACGACAACTAGATCGCCGACAAGTGCCGCGACGCATCCCGCACCCCTCTCTACTCGTGAGAAAGGCGGGGAGCCCGCAGCTACCTGGGTGATAATAGTCACCACCCCGGTGTTGTCTGCGACCCAGTTATCACGTGCGGGGACACTGTAGGGCTCCGCAACAACCGCCACCTGAATAGACCACTGCGCCAGGCTTTGGACCAATAAGTCCTGGGCCCTGGCGCAGTGGTTTATGTTCGCCTGCAACACATGGAGAGCCATTATTGGGCTTCCATGTGTTGCACCTCCTGTTCCCTGGCTGGGGCATTTGTTTCGGCCTCTGATGGCCCTTTTGCTTTTCTCCTGCCCTCCCTCCTTTTTCGCGAGGAGCTGGCTTTGGCACATGCAGTGCTTCCCACCTTATGGTCTGCAGGCTGTCCTGCCGCCTCGCAGACCGGGCAGTGAGGTGCCGCCGAGCACTGGTATTGTTTGTGCCCGGCTTGGCCGCACCTGAAGCACTGCTGGCTCCGATCGAGTGCACTGCTACACTTCGCTGCCACGTGGCCAACATCGTGGCAGCGGAAACAACGCCGGACTCGCTCTTGCAGCAGCTGCACCCGCGCCGACACGAAGCCCACAAGGAGCCGCGAACCACTGACCTTTTTGGCCGCTGCAAAAGGGCAGCGAACCCAGGCTGTGCCTAAGCCGTTGCGGTCTTGCCGGATCTCCCCTACTTTTATCGATCCGACATCACATCCGCCAACTCGGCTTATGGCTTGCGCCACCTCCTCTGAAGAGGCAGAGTCGTCCAGGCCACTGACCCGCAACTCTGCACACTTCACCGGTCTTGCGACCAGCACGTCATTCGCGTCGAGCACCACTCGCAGCCGTTGGGCTAGGGCATCCGCCTTCTCGCCGCTATTGGTGCCAGGTAACTCCAGAACCCTGGCACCAGTAGATGCAACCCTAACGGCACGTCCTCAATACCCAGATCCTCCAATTTCACCGCCTGCTTGATCTGGGTAAGGACGTCGCGATAAGACATCTCTTTTGAGCGGCGGCCGGTTGCAACGTGAGTGTCACCGCCGCCGATCGAGGCGGACGCAGCTTTGGGCGGCTAGCAGTTTTCGCCTTCTGCGTTATCTGCTTAGCCTGGACTGCTGTCGTCTTCGACTTCCCCTTTCGCACGACGACACTCCAGCCCTCGGTCAATTGAGCCGGGGCAGGAGGCAGAGGTCTTGGCTCCGCTGGCGCCGGTTTTGGGGCTTTTGTCGGCGCCTTATTTTTCTTTTTGGCCTGCTGCTGCTTGGGAGGCGGGTTTGCGGGTGCCATCAGGGTCGCGACAGTAGGCTCCCCCACTACCCCTGAGACGGCCGCCTGACGCTTCTTATCCGCCGCCAATGGAGGACGTACTGGTTTCGCCGGAAGTAGCCTATCTTCCAGCGCCGCCAGCCGTGTGTTCAGCAATGTGCTCACCTGCACCATCACTGAACGAGCCACGTCCTCCTTTCTCCCTTCGCCTCCGGGTTCCCGCCTCACGACTCTAGAGCGCTCTAGGTCAGCTCTCATAAGAGCCATTTCCTTGCGCAACTCAGAAAGCTCTTCAGTTAGGCGGGTGTTCGCCGCGCGTAACTGAGTCACCTCTTCGTTGGCAGTCTTATTGGCCAAGATTTCCACCGCCGTATTGATAGCGCCAGCGGCCTCCTTAAGGGCTTTTGTAAAAGTGCCCTTAAGGTTGCCGGACCTGCTGGCCACTTTATTTATTATTGCCAAGCTATCTGTAACTTGGTGCTGCAGGTCTTGCACCAACGGGCCATCTATTTTTGGCCTTACCAAGCCTGGGGTGTCTGAGAGCCTGGAGTTTGCCCTCTGCACCGTTTCCACAATATTGGCGACTTCTTTCTCTGCATCAGGCCGCAGCTCTCGACGCCTAACCGCAGCAACTTTGACCTTCGGCCTTTCACTTGTCTCCTCAGTCCCAGAAGAGCCGGAGTTATTATTCTTACTCCTAGGTCTCTTGCGGTACTTCCTGCTTCCTATGATCGTGCTTGATTTCTGCGATCCCATGGATATGCAGCTTTCCGCTTCTGATTCTGAGGCCGCCCAGAAACGACCCCGAGATGATGTTGAGATCGAACGAGACCTCCCACTGATTACAGAAGCACATTCTGCCAGGTCCAGCCGCTCTATAACTACTTTAGCACTTTTTAATGCTATACCTCCTCTGCAAGGCACAGAAGCCTCAACAGCACCTATAACAGGCGCGTCAGTTTCAACTACGCCTTTATCGGGCACCACCACCGTTGCAACCTCCTCGGCCACCACAACTACTCCACCCAGCTCGGCCACTGCAACAACACCGCCCCTCTCGGGCCTCCCCTCGACGCCGCCTTCCGCAGCCACCACACTCTCTCCACCCTTCTCGGGCCCTTTCCCCGCAACACATCGGCAGTCTTTGCCCCCCGCAGATTCGTGGGGCTTGCGTGCCGTAGCACGGAGGGATTCTCCAGACAGGCTGGTACCCTCCTGCGGTATGAATAATTTTTGGCTTACCGACATGTTGTGTTTTTGCTGATCCACAGCTTCGGCTTTTCTGTCGGGGTGTGCTCCCCTAGGCCGTGTCCATAACAATGGACTAAAGGCACGCCCATGCCTCGCTGGTTTTGGTCCGCGCCGGGAATAACTCCCGGTCCACTCGCCCGCAAGAGCAAGTGGTTTCCCCTATCCGCCACCTGGGGACGCGCCCAGTAGGAGGACCAGCAACTCCCTTGGGAACTCCCTTGGGAACCTAACCTAACCTAACCCAACCCAACCCAACCCTTCAGCTGCCCTCACCAAAGGCAGTACCAACAGGGCCACTATGAGAAAATCGGACTACGATAGCATGCCTACCACATCGCTGGCAAACTGCAAATATCGAACAGTGCGAACTAAAAACAAAACTATCGCACTCTTCGACGGCAGCGACGGCGAGTCCCCCTTCACAAAAGCATGCAAAGTGCTCGACCATCTGAGCACCCAGGCAGAAGAAGAAGCAAACATCACTGGTCCAAGAACCCTAAGTGTTGACGTCATGAAAACTGGATTCGACAGAGGAACCGTCGAAGACTTTCTGGGATGCATAAACGCCTCCAAAAAACACAGAGTAGTTGTTTACGAGAATAGAGGACAAGACCTGGCCTTCCTGAAAGATAGGAAGGAAGGAGAAAGAAGAACAGGTTCAACCAACGAAAGCGGAGCGAAAAGACTCGAACAGAGATTAGCCCAGAAAGAGGAATCAAAGAAAAAGGCACAAACATCTATGTCTACTAAAACAAAAATGCCACACAAAATCCTAAGCCTACTAAAGCCAAAAGAACGTCTGGTTCGAAAGGGTAAACCTACAAGAGCTGACAAAGGACAGATCGCAACACCTGATCTGCCTCCAGCTTACGAAGCAAAGCAGCACATGGAGAACGCACTCCTCGAATACCTCACCATCTTAAGGGAAACTATCAAAGTCAACCTTGCGACCTGTGAGAAGATAAGACGTACCTTCGAGCTCAAAAACGAAGGCTTACTCAAGGTCCTACTCGAGGAAGAAAAGGCCGCTATCTTTGACAATTCCACCTCAGAATACCTGCGGGGAGAACCACCAAAACTTCCCCACATGACGGCCTACAGCGGGAAACATGGCTTCGTAGAAAGAGACACCAGACCAATGTAGAAAACAACTCACCCAGGTACAAAACATCACCCGACGACTCCATCCTAATACTAGCACGATGTACAGAGGTCTCGTTGGAACACAAGATATTGGAAAGGGCTCAAACCATACAGCCTCCCAATAGCCCAACGGATCTCAACAACCAACCTACATCACCGGAGATAGAATGGGTCAACGGAGTTCCTGGCTGCGGGAAATCCACCTGGGTAGTAAACAACTTCAACCCCGACAGTGACTTAATCGCAACCACTACCATCGAGGCAGCCGAGGACCTCAGAAGCAAAATTACATTCAGACGCAAGAAGGAAGCGCACATCAGAGTTAAAACGATAGCTACAATCCTCGTAAATGGTATCAAAGACAGGCCTAAGAGAATGATAGTTGACGAGGCCTTGATGAATCATTTTGGAGCAATCGTAATGACGGCGAAACTCACAGGAGCCGAAAAACTCACACTGATCGGGGACATAAATCAATTACCCTACATAGACAGGCTAAACCTCTTCAAAATGCAGTATATCAGTCCAAGCCTCGTGACGCCCATCAGTCTAGAGCTCACAAGAACTTACAGGTGTCCGCAAGACGTTACCTACGCTCTAAACGAGGTCTACAATGGGATTTACACAGCACGCTCAAAGACTCGATCCCTGAAAAGATCCAGACTCACCGGCTCATCCGTCCTAAAGGATTCCCCAAACACCTTGTTTTTGGTCTACACGCAGGCGGAAAAGACGGATCTTATCCGGAAAGGGTACGGGACAGGACCAAACTCTCGCACCCTCACCATAAATGAGTCTCAGGGACTGACATACGAGTCAGTAGTTATCATGCAAACGAAGTCGGTAAAAATTGCATTACATGATAGCATATCGCACGCTGTCGTCGCTATCACCCGACACACAGAAGAATGCATGTACTACACCGACGCCGAAGTAGACGCAATCGGCAGATTCATCCACAGAGCAAACACATCCCACACGGACGATATAACAGACTACAACCTGCAAATGGCAATCTCTTACAGAGACACAGACGCTATAAACAAACTAAAACGCACATGAGTAAACACCAATAAAATACCTAAACGAGGACGCACGGAGAAGACTTGGATACTATATAGACACCTACCTACAACCACCTAGAAGTGACACACAGACCAAACAGGCTCTTAAAGCCAAATAGGGCTCTTAAAGCCCTAAAAACCCAAGACTTGACTAAAATGACATGACAAAACCGTTGAAACGAGTAAATTTAATAAATAAAGTTAATAAAGAAATCAAACAAAAGAAATAAAAGAGCAGACAAAGGCACGGACCCCGCAAGTCCGTGGTGTTTTATTTACCCAATAATAAAAAAAAAAAAAAAAAAAAAAAAAAAAAAAAAAAAAAAAAAAAAAAAAAACCAACCCTTCATACAAATTGAATTTTTCAAAACATCTTATATCAGGCTGAAACTTTTTTACATAATAAATTCGACTAATTTGACATTATATAAATTAAACTTAATCTATTTACACAAATCTGGACACCTGAAAATTCAGTCTGAAAATTTTGACTTGTAACATTTTAAAAAATTTTTTTTTTTTTTTTTTTAACGTTGGACACCAGTTTCGAAAAAAAAAGGCCCCCCCACCACACCCTAAACTCACCAGGCCCCCCCACCACACCCTAAACTCACCAGGCAGGTAAAAACAGACTGACCTTGGTAAAACTTTTGCCTTTTAAACGACTGTGGCTTAAAGTTTATCTAGTCCTTGGCTAGAGAACACTGGGAAAAATTCTTAAAAATTTATACACTGACACTTAGTGTCTCTAGTGCAAGGAGGTGGTGAAGATTACTCTGGGAAATAAATTTACGGTTTTGACTCTTTGACAGCCCCTTTTGGAGCGCCGTACTAGATTTAAGATATACAGACACTTGGCGGCTTTTTACACCGCCTAACTAAAGACTTTGTTGGAGAGCCTATATATTTTAAAGTTCTAATATAGTATATATATTTCTTATTTTACAATTTTGACACGGTGGGCCTTGGAGAGGAAAATTAGATTTTTGTCAGAAAAACCTTTTGGTTCCTCTCATTATTTATTAATAAAAAATTTTAATTTTGCTTTCTCTCCAGCAAATAAACTTTATTTTAAGCTTGACATCTGGGTGGCCCTTTACACCACTCAGTCTTACTGAATTGACGAGTCCCTCAGCGAAGCAGTATGTTTGGGTTCCGAACACCCGCAAAGGGTAACAGGTGGAACTCGGCACGAGAATCCTTAGGCTCCGATGATGAAGGGGAAATTTCAAATAATTTATCGTCCCCGACGACTACCCCACAGAAATCCCCAGATCCCTCGACAGTACCGACCCGTCCTCAAAAATATAAAACAAAGCTCGTTCCCCAAGAAGATAGTAGGTCAAAGACGACAGACAGACAGACTTACACGAATAAAACAGCCGAAGCCAAGGCCTGCTTGACTAAAGCTAAAATCCATCTGGGCAACTCGCGCAACTTGCGAACTGACATAAAGGCAGAGGTCACAAGTGCGATTGAGCGGTTATACCAGTTGGTGAAGGAAGCGGAGGAGGAAGCAAAAAAGGAAAACATCATAGAAATAATAGAGGAAAGGAAACAGAGTAAAGAATGTAAAACTATAAAGGAAGAGGAATTAATAAAGAAGTTGGATGAACATGCGGAGTTAATTAGAAAGAACGGGGAGAAAATGGAAGACCTAAAACAGGCAATGGAGAAACAAAAAGACACCATCGAAAAGTCCACATACGCGAGCGTGGCTGCTGGTGAAACCAAGAGGCCCAGTCCCCAGCCAGCTGCACTGCACTCGGTTGTGGTCTCTTCGAAAAACGAGATGGATACAGGGGAAGAAGTCCTTGAACAGATAAGAAAAGCTGTAAACGCGAAAGAAGGATGGGCAAAAGTAGAAAGAGTAAAGAAGGCGAAAGACCAAAAAGTGATACTGGGGTGTTGTTCAGAAGAGGAGAGGAATAAGGTAAAGGAGCGACTGAAAAGTGCAAGCGACCGGTTAAACGTCGAGGATATTAAGAATAAGGATCCGCTTCTGATTCTTTGGGACGTTCTGGCGTATAACACCGACGCCGATATTCAGAGCGCTCTGAGGAATCAGAATCGGACTCTATTCGACGGCATTACCGACGAAGAGTTCCGAGCGGAAATAAGGTTCCGCCGGAAGGCCAGAAACCCGCTCACAGGCCATGTAGTCATAAGGGTGTCCCCCAGAGTGTGGAACCGGGCGAATGCAGCGGGAGCGCTGCACATAGACTTGCAAAAGATCAGAGTGGCAGATTTTTCGCCACTCGTGCAGTGCTCTCTCTGCCTAGGCTACGGGCACGGACGACGTTTTTGCAAGGAAACAGCCCCCAGGTGCAGCCATTGTGGGGGACACCACTTAAGGACGAAGTGCGAAAGCTGGGTCAGCAATGCACCACCATCCTGCTGCAACTGCGCTGATGCTAAAGTGGAAAAAGCCGACCATAATGCGTTCAGCGCAGAATGCCCAGTGCGACGGAAATGGGATGCACTGGCAAGGGCCAGCGTGGCATATTGCTAAAGGCAACTTTCTCGCCTCAATAGGTGCAGGATTCTCCACGGCTCGAGTAAACCTGAAAGAAAAACATAAAAGGAAAATTAAAATTAAAATCAAAGTAAAATTTAATATTAAAAATGCACACATAACTCACCTTGAAGAACGAAAGTCTACCACAGAATTGTACCGTGCCACACTACCGAGAAGTCAGGAAAAAATCGAGCGTCGTTGGACCGAACTGCCAACGACGGAAACAAATGATGGGACGCAAAATAAACAATTGGATCCCCCATTTATTTTAGTCGGGTCTATCGGAACGGCGACGTTCGGTTTAGTAGCCAAAAAATCGGCTCATGGGTTCGAAAACAGGGTAAATGTCTCCCTCACATACCATAACGCAGCTATTATTACCGGTTTTCGTAAAGAAACACAGTATAATAAAATTGTTGGAAGTGAGGGGACATTAACGATGTCACTCTGTAGAATTCCTAGGAAAACGGAGTCTGATCGTCAAAAGTCTAAATCAAACTTGCAAATACTTAGAAAAGTTGAAATAATAATAAAAACACAGTAAAATAATATATAAAATAGTATAACAAGTAGTAAAAATAAAATAAAACATAAAATAGTATAACAAGTAGTATAAATAAATAAGACATAAAATAGTATAACAAGTAGTATAAAACAAGGCATAAATTAGAATATCAAGCACTATAAAACAAAGTATAAAGTAGAATAATAAGTAGCATAAAATGAGTAAATAAACTAGATAATTCAAACCACACAACATTTTTCAAATCACCACTATAAAAAATTAAACATAAAAGGATACCAAAAGTCTCTGATTACGTCAGAGGGACGAGATTAAAAAAAAAAAAAAAAAAAACCCAACCCAACCTAACCTAACCTAACCACACCCGACCCGACCCGACCCGACCCGACCCGACCCGACCCGACCCGACCCGACCCGGCCCGACCCGACCCGACCCGACCCGACCCGACCCGACCCGACCCGACCCGACCCGACCCGACCCGACCCGACCCGACCCGACCCGATCCGATCCGATCCGATCCGATCCGATCCGATCCAATCCAATCCAATCCAATCCAAAAAGTTTGATGGTAGACTAATTCTGCCGAAGATTTTAATTATAAGCACTCTTGCATTCTACCGCGAGATGATCATGTCTTTAACTTGTTAGTCGATATACCACAAAAAAAAAAAAAAAAAACACCTGCACGCTGGAAGAAAATATCGCTATCTTAACAACTCCATTTCAAAATACCTGACGGGAGAACCATCAAAACCCCCTAACATGGCCTACAGAGGAAAACATGGCTTCGTAGAGAAAGATACCCAGATTAATAAAGACTACAACTCACTCAGACACAGAACATCACACGACGACCCAATCGTAGTACTAGCCCACACTGGTGTACAGAGGTCTTGTTCGAACAAAAGATATCGGACAGGGCAAAAACCATGCAGCCTTCCAACAACCCAACAAACCTCAACAACCAACCAAATAGAATGGGTCAACGGAATTTCAGGATGCGGGAAATCCATCTGGGTAGTGAACAGCTTCAACCCTGACAGTGACCTAATCCCAACCACCATCACCAAGCCATCTTTTGCCGCCTGATTCCGGGTTAGGATAGGATCTTGCTGGTACTGATGATGTCGTAAGAGGCGGCTAAAATACGCATGGGAGAGTCACGTTGTCAGCAATAATAACACGCACGGGCAAACTTGACTGGATTATTACCACCCCCCGGCATTTAAAAAGTAGTGGCTTCGACCACTGCGTTTCGCATTGGGTCACCTTGGTGGCTGGCGACGCTCCTGTAGCTGCTTTGAAATTACACGGGGCCGTGGGCGTGGGCTTTTACTATCAGGTGGTCCGTACGCTCGTTTGCCGTGTCTTGTTCATAAAAAAAAGTCGCGGACCTTAGAAGCAAAATCAAATTGAGACGCGAGAGGATAGCATATAACAGAAGAAAAACAATTGCTTCAATCCTCGTAAATGGTCTCAAAAACAGGCCGAAAAGAGTGATAGTGGACGAGGACTTGAAGAACCATTTTGGAGATGAGATTTACACAGGTCGCTCAAAGACTGGATTCCTGAAAAGATCTAAACTTACCGGTTCACCGTTCCAATGGATTCCTCAAACACCTTGTAATTGATCTACACGCAGGCGCAACAGACGGATCTTCATACAGAGGTGTACGGGTTATGACCAAACTCACTCTTAATCGCTAAAAATCAACGTTGAAGTTGGGTTTTATAAGTCATACAAAGTTGAAAATAGTAACAAAAGAAGCGCGCTAGTTTCAGTTTCACCAGTAAAAATCGTGAAAATCGATTAAGCGAGTGTGGGAAAATTGTAAAAATCTAAGAAAGTTATAAGCTATTTTCAAAAACCACGTGCGCAGCCCGTTTCCTTCGTTTTCAAACGGAGAGTCCACACTTACATACATCATTTGACGCGCCTGGTTTTCCTATTGAAGAATCTACAAGGTATTTCAGTATCCAATAAGCAGTTCAAACTTTATCAAATAAAAACTAAAATTAAATTGAAAAATTTTGTGTCTCTAAAGTTTAAGTGTAAATTTGAGAAAAAAATTCAGTGTTTACATAGTGTTTTTACTTTTTATTACAATAGTTTATCGATAGAGTAATTTCAAGATAATAGCATTTTCATTAACAACAGTACTTATTTAATAGTTTTAGATTATCCATTAAAAAGCTTAAATTTAGATATTAATATATTTTCCATTGTCTGATATAACCCACTTTTGGCAGAAGTTATTTTTATTATTAGTATAACTTCTCACAAAAAATATGTTTAAATCTGATTATAAATAAAAAAGCAAAAATTTTAATTTCGAAACACGTTAAACGTAGTTATATAATACAAAAAAAAAACAATTAACGTTTTTCTAGTAATAGTAATCGAATTTTCAGTTCGTTTTCAGATATATGTATTAAATTTGGCCTAGGCTGACATCTGCAGCCACTGCGGAACGCAGACGGTGAGAATCATTAGCTCGTTCAACGATAGCGTACTGCTAAATTTGTAATGATGGACTGGTCATACAGCGTGCTCCAGGCCAACATTATGAAGAAAAAGTTGGCCACTGAGGAACTGATGAAGACATCAAATAGGAAAATGGCAGCCGTACTGATATATAGGGGCGGCTCGGAGTATGAGCAGCTACCTAGGGGTAAGTCTTTCAGAACAATGCGCCAGGTGAAGACGACACCGTTAAGGCATGAATAGCTTTCCTAGATGGCAGTATTGTAAAGTAGCAAAAATAAGGCCTTTCCCTAAAGTTAATGCTGTTGAAGAATATAAAGATTTAGGACCTATTAGTATTGTACCTGTACTAGCAAAAGTCATAGAAAGAATTATTTATTCCCAGTTAATTGAATATTTTGAAAATGAAAATCACTTGCCTAGCGTTCAATCGGGTTTCAGTACATAGTACCAGTACGGCTTTAGCCAATGTCACCGAAGACATCGTGACGGCTTCTGACAATGGATATGGGACAACAAAAATTTTTCAAGAGCTTTCGATTGTATTAATATCGAGCTTTTACTCGCGAAAATGTCGTATTGCGGAATATCTCAGTCGGCATGTCGCTGGTTTCGTTCATTTCTAACTGAAAGAAAACAGTTTGTAGAAATACAAAACACTGATGGTTCTATACTAATAGCAAGTAAAAACAATATAGAGAGGAAATTCTCAGGGTTCCATATTGAGTCCTATTTTGTTTCTTATTTACACTGCTGATCTAGTTACAAAACTTAAACACTGCAAAATTCATCTTTACGCAGACGACACTCAGGTTTTTTTAGGCCCGAAAATGTGCGACACGCTGAAAAACTAATAAATGAAGATCTTGAGATTATTCAAACATGGGCTACCAAAAACTCGCTTAAATTAAATCCTACTAAATCTAAATTAATAGTACTTGGTACTAAATAGCATTGTAATAAAATCAATAACATGCAACCAAAAATTAAAATCTATGGTTGAAAAAGTTGAAATTGCACGAAATTTAGGACTTTTGATTGATAGCGAATTAAGATACATTGAACATGTGAACGCTGCTATTAGGAAATGTTTCTATCGTTTAAAAGTATTATATGGACTGCGGGAGTTTTTATCAGAAAAGGTAAGAGTAATCTTAGTGGAAGCCTTAGTATTAAGTAACTTGGCGTACTGTGATACTGTTTATGGACCACGCTTGTATGAAAAAACTGAACGCGCCATCCAGCGAGTCCAGAACGCATGTGCTCGTTTCTGTTTCGATATACCGAAGTACAGTCACATCTCTCCTTACTTATTCTTTAAGTCAATTCTTAGAATGAATGAAAGAAGAACTCGCCACTTGTCATGTTTTGTTTGGAAAAATCGTTCACACAAAGAGACCAGAATATTGATATAAGGAGCAGTTATGGATGTCAGAAATACATGGAAAAAAACACTAGAATTACTAATATATCACAACTTGCACTCCCAATACATAAAACTGAGGGTTTTAAAGGAAGTTTTAAATTTGAGGCATCAAAAGTGTGGAACGATCTGCCTCCTCCTATGCGGGTGAACTCCTGCTCATTCCTGACTTTCAAAAGACAACTTAAGAAGCATTTGCCAATCGTAAACGCATTGTAAGATAAGGCCGCTTTGTTATCTTGATTTGCTTTATTGTTTTAAGCACCCCCGGCATTCAAAACCGGCGTTAAGTAGTGGCTTCGGTCACTGCATTTCGCATTGGGTAATGCCGGGCCCCGGTGCCCATCCCCATCTCCAATCCCTCTTAAGAATATGAAAGCGGCACTAAAGAAGAAATTACCCCAGGAGGGTACCAGCATCTCTGGTGCTGGAGAATCCCTCCCTGAGTCTTTAACCTCAGGCTGCCCGTCGAATTCTGGGGAGGGCACAGTACCGCGCACTACACAAGGCAAACGAGGCGTACGCTCAACGGCAGCCCCTGCCACTCTTAACGTGGAATTTTCCAACATCAGGAGACTACACTCAAATCTGTGTGCCGTCCACCACCATCTTGAGACAGCACGGCCGGCCTTGTTATTTCTGACGGAGACCCAGATTACCCGACCGAGCGACACAGCCTATCTTCAATACCCCGGCTACAAAATAAAACATAATTTTATACCTCATGCCGGGGTTGCTGTGTATGTGAGGGAGGACCTGAGTTTCCGTCGTCTTTTTAATTTTGAAGGTCGGGACCTGTCCACCATCTGGCTCCGTGTGGACACGGACGATCGTGTCCGACGTATGCCTGTACAGGTCCCATAGTGGTAATGCAGAAATGGATCGGCTCATGGAGCACATCCAATCGGCTATCGACGATGCGCTCTCACAGATCCCCACCGCAGAGGTCGTGATACTTGGCGATTTTAATGCGCATAATGCGTTGGCTTGGGTCACGCACCCCCGACCACGCGGGGAGGGCTGTATTTGACTTTAATATGGCGAATATTTGCCTCGAATTTGGGCCTAGGCACTTGCCAGTAAGGGTCCGAAAACCTTAAAAAGAAAGTACAACGGTGCCTCTAGGTACTTTAAGTGGCAAATTGCCAGAGCAAGGTCCGGGCACATCGCTAAAATGAGAGAGCTATCCGACAGCTATCCGGAACTCGACAGTTTTGGGCTCTCTCAAATGCTGCGCTTGGCAACTTTAGCAGGCCATCGCTTCTGCCGCTACGCACAGAAAATGACATCCTGGTCCATACGGCGAAAGAGAAAACCGATCTCCTGGGCGCTCTCTTTGCCTCAAACTCGACTATGGATGACCGAGGAACAACGCCGCCGACCATACCGCAGTGTCAGAGCTCAATGCCTGACATTAAATTTAGTCAGAAAGCTATTAGGCGAGCTCTGTCTTCCTTGGACATCCACATGTCGAGTGGGCCAGATGGCGTTTCTTGTGCTCCGTTCATGTGCTCCTGAGCTGACACCGGTGCTAACGCGTCTATTTCGGCACTCTTACTCAGTTGGCGTAGTCCCAGATTCATGGAAGAGCGCTCTTATCCACCCGATTCCGAAAAAAACCGATGGTGCCGATAATTAATAGCCAGCTCTTGGTTTATCTGGAGGATCACCGATTGATTAACGACCGCCAATATGGCTTTCGTCGGGGTCGCTCAACCGGTGATCTTCTGGTTTACCTAACCCACCGCTGGGCTGCGGCTATTGATAGCAAGGGAGAGGGTCTGGCAGTTAGTTTGGACATGGCAAATGCCTTCGATCGTGTGTGACACGGGGCGCTCCTTGCGAAACTTCCATCTTACGGGCTTCCCGAGAATTTAAGCAAGTGGATTGGTAGCTTTCTCACTGGGCGCAGCATCAAGGTCGCTGTCGACGGTTTTTGCTCCAAATACATGCCCATGAACGCCGGCGCCCCCAAGGCTGCGTGCTGTCCCCTACGCTGTTTCTTCTGCATATCAATGATATGTTGGAGGACTCTAACATACATTGTTATGCAGATGATAGCACTGTGGATGCTGTATACTCTGGCCATGCAAGTCTTTCTCGGGAAAACGTCGACCAGTGCCGAAATCAGCTTGTGTCCTGCGTTGAGGCATCTCTCGAGAATGTCTCCGCATGGGGTGAAAAGAACCTTGTTCACTTCAACCCCCAGAAGACACAAGTCTGTGCGTTAACCGCTAAAAAAACCCCATTTGTCGTATCACCAGTTTTCGAGAACAATCCCCTTAAAGCCGCGCCCAGCATTAGTATATTGGGCCTTAGCTTTTCGAACGACTGCCAGTATCGCGATCATCTGGAAAGCAAGGCCAAGTTGGCCTCGATGAAACTGGGGGTCATCAACAGACCGAGACAGTATTTCACGCCAAAACACCGTTTGGCTCTGTATAGGGCCCAGGTTCGGCCTCATATGGAATACTGTTCTCAGCTCTGAGCTGGTGCACCCCAGTATCAGCTTGAACCATTTGATTGCATACAACGTAGAGCCGTTCGAATCGTTGGGAACCCAGTGATCTGTGTGGGGCTTGATACTTTGGCTTTGCGTAGAGACGTATCCTCCCTGTGCGTTCTCTACCGCATTTATCACGGGGAGTGTTCTGGAGAACTGTTTGACTTGATCCCTGCCGCCGAATTTTCCAACCGCACAGTACGTCACAAACTAAAGTACCATCCACATCATCTGGACACGTGGCATTCGACTACTGTGCGGTTTCTTAGGAATTTTCTTCGACGCGCCACACATCTGTGGAACAACCTACCCGCGGCAGTATTTCCAGGTCGATACGACATGGGTACCTTCAAAAAGCGCGTCTACCTCCACCTTAAACGCCGGCAACGCCCCTGTAGCTCCCCTGGTGCTACACGGGGCCGTGGGTGAAGGTGATCACTCACCATCAGATGACCCGTACGCTCGTTTGCCTTGTCATTTCCATAAAAAAAATTGAAGAGCAGGAGTGGTGGGAGAATATTTAAAGACCAAGAATACGAGGAAGGAGCCAAAAAAGCATAAATACACAGCTGTAAGGATTTCTGCGGGACACAGGGCCGGGAATCAATGTGGACAGGGATCTACAGAGTAATAGGAAGGACTACCAAGAGAGCTGAGGATGCACCCCTGAAACAAGGTGGTGCCATATTAAACCCAGAAGGATCTGTAAGGCTTCTGGCCGAGGTGTTATACCCCAATAGTTCTAGCAAGGAGGATACGCCAGAGCAGGCTCTTATGAGAGAGAAGGCCGTTAGAGCAAACAAAGAAGCCCGGGAAACTCCTTCAATCCCAAGAAAGCACCTGGAGCGGATGAATACACTGCGGACATATGCCATAAAAGACGAGCCCAACATGTTCCTCAGTATTGAGGAACATGTTGGGCTCCTCAGTACTGTCTCCAGCTCCACCATTTTCCGTCAATGTGGAAAGTGAAAAGAGGCAACAGTTGTTGCGCTCCCAAAGACAAATATGCCCATCCGAAATCGTATAGATCCAAACAAGAGTGCAAACCAGTACAGGTTTATGCCTCAGAGGAGCTGCGAGGATGCCCTCTATACCCTCATCCTATATATACTATACTTACTATCATCAAAAGATGATAGTAACAATAGTATCATTGGATATAACGGGCGCCTTTGAGGGCCCTGGTGACTAATTTAACACAACACAAATACTCACCGGACATGGTGGGTTCTCCGAGTACCTGAGCAGATTCAAGTGTAAGGAAAACCCGGCATGCGCACACTACACAATACACAGACATACACTTCCTTTCTAATATTTTTTCAATAATGAATGAATTACAAAATATAGCAAAAGTAATTGAAAATTTTCAAATACTTGATTCTTTTATCTGCAGTCAGTCGGACCAATGTATTTTTTTTTTAATGGAAAAGACAAGGCAAACGAGCGTACGGGTCACCTGATGGTGAGTGATCACCGTCGCCCACGGCCCCGTGTAACACCAGGGGAGCTAGAGGTGCGTTGCCGGCCTTTGAGGTGTAGGTAGACGATATTTCTATTTAAATAAATCAATTTTAAAAATCTTGCAAGTGAATGTAAGAAGTATACGGTGAAACATTAATCATCTTCTCATACTGATTAAACAAATAAATATTGAACTTGATGTCGTAATACTAACGGAATGGTTAATAATTGTCGTCATGTTCCGTTTTTACCAGGTTTATGATGGTGTAGTAGTTTATGAACAATACAATATTTGACATACACCCGAAACGCCTGAATTTGGTGATGCAAATAGCCTAGTTGTAAAACTTTCAAATGCAACTGCTATACTTGCCCTATATAGGTCGCCTTCGGATAAAAATTTAAATAATTTTAATATGTCTTTGGGTTGTTTTTTGTACAAATTCAACAATGTTTTTTTGATTGGGGATCTGATAACTAATATAGCTAAATATAGCAATGATGCTAACTCTGATGCATACCTCAAACATCTCTTCTCCCATGGTCTACTGCTCACTTATTTCCAACCCGAAATAATAATTGGATCACGTGATGCTGAAACTACTACGCTTGTATTTAACTCTCTTAAAACGGATCATGATCCGGCTAATACTTGTCTGCGCCCTTAAGTAAGAACGTCTTCTTGTATGCAATGCAGCAAACGGCTAAATGAAATAGCCTGTTTGTCAGATATAGAGAAAAAAGATTTCTCTCATATCCTTCTAGAAGATGACGTGGACCGAGCTGGCACATCCCTTACAAAGGTTTTGTGACAACTTTTGTAAGGTATAGAGAATAACACTCGTGAAAACACAATCTCTAGTAGAAAATGTATACTCAAGCTATGGATTACGCCAGGTCTATTGCGATGTATGCCTTACCCATCATATCGCGACTAATTATACCGTAATGCATAAAAAAATCCTGATAATGCCATATAATAGGTATAAACATTTCTGCAACAATTTATTGAAAGAGACAATTTGTAAATATAATAATCAAAAAGTTAAAAAATAACACTAAAGATATATGGAAATTCATAAAAAACGATAGCAACCTAGCTATGAGAATTAATGTTAATAATGTAAATGTACCAAATTTCCGTGTCAGCAGTCATATCTGTCACTCTTCTTCAATATCACTGTCCATTATCCATTACTCTGATAATACTATAAGTTCACTTAAGGAGGGATTCCAACATCATTAGTAAGAGCAGCTAAACATATAATTATTCTTCTTACTGTCCATATCTTTAATTTGTCCGGGTAGGGTATTTTTCCAAACGTTTTTAAGAAGGCCCCTATCGACAAAATTTTCAAGTGTGGAGATAGTAATAACATCAGTAATTATTGGACCCACTTCAATCTTACTATACTTTCCCTTATTGAAGTGAAAACTTCTTTAGGCGCGTTAGGCGTTTTGTTAGAGGGTAAAATCCTCGGTTCGCGTCACCGACATGCTAATAATAATAGCAGGCGTGCGACTAGCGCATGCGCAGTAGTACACGTATACACTAATATAGCCTGTGTACACGTATACACTAATACATCGACTATTTCTGACTGTATTATGTGCGCGTTGGACGCTTTTTGGATAAGTATAATTTTGTGAGTCACGTCACCAATACGTTATAGTAGCAGTACCTATTGTATCTTTTTTAGAATACAATGAAATGATTGAACGAACAGATAATCTAAGTATTGTCGAAATTAATGATGACAATGATGTAAATAATGAAAATAATGTTCAAACTTGAATTCATTGAAATTCGTGTAAATATAAATACTATGTATAATTAAGATAATTGTATATTAATTATTTTTTCAACCACCTTGTATTTGAATTTTGTTCATGATTTGTTTAACCCATCATATGTAACTAATAAATAAGACATAAAAAAATCATATAATTTTTGCATATAGTTTTAATTACTCTCAACTTAATAGTTCCGTTTTCACTTCTATCGGCAGTCCCACGACTGCTATTAGTTTTATTTATTTTTTTTTAATAATTACTTAATGCACGACTTGTAAACTATTTTGATTTTAATATCTTATTTCCTATTTGTGTGAATTAATTATCTAATTTGTCTCTGGCTAAGACTAAATAAAGCACTGTGTATATTTTGCTTACATTTAGCAAATTATCTTTAAATCTAGACAAAACCAAATTTATCTCACTCCAACCGTCAATACCGGTCTCCATAGTAGTTGATCCTAATATTTGTGAGAAAGTCACTAACACACATATATATGTATCTGTAACACAAGTTGTGTGAAATAGCTTGCTCCTTAAACGGGAAAAACATATTGCTAAAATTATTTGTAGAATATGTAAAACAATTTAAATTTTCTGAGATATTAACGTCCATAGCGGAGGTATCTACTCTAAGAGTATATATTATGCCCTCGTCCGCCCAATCGATCTTGTCTTACTGTATCATTGTTTGGGTCTCCCCAAACCACATAAGTCTAAACTCTTTCAGTGAAAAAACTATTTATGCTGCACACAATTCAACGCAAGCACTCGCAACTATCCTTCAATAAGGCTATTGCGTATTTGTTAATAATATTAAAACAGTATATGCTGTTATCTATTGTTAGGTATCTTTTGTGACAATAAATTATTATTATTATGAGCCCTGTCGTCGCACAGCGACACAAGCGTGTTACTGTCACCCACAGGTTGTGGGTTCGATTTAAATATTCGCTTGTAATATAATTTAAATATTAATTTTTTGTTTTAATATTTTCGTTCTGGTACAGGGCAAAACATACATTAAGTTCTGCCACTCAACACGCAACGCCTGAAAATCGGCGGAAAGTGAGGAAAGTAAGTGGAACGGAGTGTCTTAACACTAGGCTTCCAAGTTGCCTCTGTCTACCCTGCAATGTGCGGGATACAGCGTAAAGATTATTAAGAAGGAATTATTATTAAGAAGGAACTACCCAACAACAAACTTAGATTTGATAAAATATATACATCAAACTGGTTTTATGTGTATCTACCCTGTGTCTCCTATTCACCCCAGTTTACTTGTACGGTAATTAAAATACATTAATGTTACATCGATGATATACGAGTATGTTACTCTCTTTTTTATCTGTGACAATATGGTTTAATAAATAATTATTTGTCTGTGAAGACCCATTGGGTTAACGTTTTCTGTGGCTTTGAGAGACGTTTGTGTTTTAATTTTAAATGTGATATTCAATAAAAAAGGTGAAAGTTCTTATAAAATTAAAAATAGATATGGATGCAGCAAATTGAATTAGTGTTCAGCATAATAACAATGAATATTTACTAAATTAATAGGTACGCTAATTTCGACTCTTGTTAAACAAAATATTTTGAGATGATATCAGTCTATAATAACAGAGTTAAATTCTAAATCCGTTCTAGAATATACTACTTTATTATTATTTGATCTATACTTTTTTCAATTGCATTGTAATTTCAAAATGTATGTAAAACTCCTTGTTATGTCGTCCGTCTTGTTAAAAGTTAAAGAATTTGAAGCAGTTTCTAAAGTAAGTACTTTGATTATTTAAAAAATATTAAGTATATTTATGTTTAGAAGTTATACTTATTGACTGAATCTCGCAACTTTGAAGTTTAAATATACATAGTCTCAACGTCAGTTTATTTTAATAATAATTTTAGAAAAGTATTAATTATTGTTTGATTTTTTTAATAAATAAATATATCTTATTGGTGTTTTATTCACTTATAATTGATATTTATAACCTAAAGCCATATTATCCAATTCATTTATTTAAAAAATGTACTCATTTGACTTACAAATGTACTCATTTTACTTTTACAATGTGTAATACAACAATAAATATCATTCTTCTGCTTTTCTGAAAAATAATGGTCTAAGTAACATCTCACTACATATTTATAATCTTCCATCAGTTAAAATTCACAGTTCCTGATATTAGAGAATTCAAAAATAGTCATTAACTTTATGTTACATGTCATTTATATGAAATGAGATTTTTAGAAATGATAGTAATATTATGTATTATACTGAGACAATGTTTTTATAGCATACATTGTATAAAGAATAAATTATTGTGTCAATTTAATTTCTTGCACGAGATAGAAAATGAAAATGATCAGTTTTCCTCCTGGCATTGAACCCGCTACAAACTGCTAACAGTCAGTAATCTACTGTAATTTAATTTTACAGATACTCAGTGTTATTTTATTTATTTTTAATATTTTTGGAGATGTTACAAAGCAAATTTACCTTTTACAAAGCACATGTTCTTAGTAGGTAGTATGTTTCTGTTTTAAATAATACTTTTAGACATAAGATTATTGCAACTTTCTTTAATCTGTTTCAAAGAGTCTTAGTACTCTCATTGTGGAATTTTAATGGCACTGAGTGTTGAGCGGAGGAACTTAGCATTATAGTTTGCCTCTTTCCAGAAAAAAAAAAATGTTTTTTATCTTTACGCTGAATCCAGCACATGATAGGGTGGGCAGATGGAACATGGGAACCTAGTGTTAATACACTGTTCAGTTCCGCGTATTCCACTAAATTTGAGGCATTGTGTGTTGAGTGGTGGAACTAAACACTGCACTTGGCCTTGTTAGCGGAGCAATTGAATAAGAATATTATATATTTTATTTCTTTTGGTGGGAATAGAACTCACAACCTGTCACACATTTGTGCCCCTGCACAGGGACAAGCCTCAACAAAAGAACGGAAAAATGAAAATACATGCAAGTTGACCAATACTGGTACCTCTGGTTTTATAATTTTATAGTTATATCTTTTGTTGAAACATTTTAAATTTTATTTTTTTTGTTTTATTTGTCTTTATTTTTATACTTTTTATATTCTGTGTGCTTGTTCTATTTTGAATCCAGTTTTTGTGTGTTGGAAATTCTTTCAGAGGTCTTTTTTGTATTTTATTTTTTCTACTAGAAGCTAGTTAGTTTTGAACATCCTGTTCATATCCAAGTACACTACTATAGGTAATTCTGCAAACTAAGGAAGAATATGTGTAAGTGTATGTATGAGTATCATTTTGGCTTGCCATTTTTTATACTTGCCATTCTGGTTGTAAAATTCATTCTTATATAAGAGTAAAATGTATTTTAGCTTATCCTAAGTGGTACTGCTAATAAATAAGAGATATTTCATTCTGATTTATGGCCATAGATATATTTCATTCTGATTTATGGCCATTTTGAGAAAATTAATCCACAGTAAGTAGAGTGACTTCAGATGACTGTGGAAAACAAAAATCTATTGAGATCAAAGTTTATGTATTATTCTTGTGAACAATTTTTTAAATTACTTTTGTTACAGTAATTTTGTAACTTCAAAATATCTTTTATAAAATTGAAATGTACCTGACTTGGACACTGATTATATAGATGCTTAAGACAGTCTTGATTGAGAAGAGAATTATCAAAAGTTAATTGACCAATTATTACTACCAGTGGTCGCCAAGTTATTGAAATTCAACCATAATTCATTTAAATTGTAAGTGACTTAAAATACATTATTAAAACATAATATTTAAACAAAATTAATGTTCTACGTGTTCCCCCCTTGTGGAACGGTTGATCCTCAATCCAATACAGAAGAAAATGAAAAAAGAAATGTTGAAATTGTTTTTATTTTTGCTTAATTTGCTAAACTAGATATCAAAAAAGATCTATTAGCGATTGTCTATATAATCTTTTTTACTACATTGTTTGTCATTTATGTATTTGCTTAATAATCACCTAACAACAACTTGTATTATCTACTTTATCACTTATTACTTCATTGAACTTGTGAGGCTCCAGCGGCCACAATATATTAACTATTTTGTGAGAACTATGAGACTCCCAAATACACCCAAATACTTAAATCACATGTTAATTTTTTTAAAATGTTGCTAACAAATATTACTTAATGTTCTAGTTAATCTTCTATACAAAACAAAAACAAATGCATTTAGCACAACAAAACAAAATACCTCCTTTGGTAAAGTTTAATTAAAATTAAGTTATTGCTTCTTAAATGTATTTTCTTTTTATTTATTAGAAATTACATACCTTTTCTCTTTTACTTTTTATTTCTCAGTATTTCATTTTTTAATTAGTCCAAGGAGTCATTGTAGTCATCTTCATTCTCTGATTGTATCCACCACCAGCTGTAGTCGGTCAGTTATTATTGTCAGAATACTTAAGGGCATCTCTATTACTGGTGTTACATACGGATATCCATAGTGAGGGAGATTTTGTAGTTTTCCTTTTTATTATCAGAAATGTTGGGAGCCACATTGTCATATGCAATAATTGGCACTGGTGCAACAGACGCAACATTTTGTGCATGGGTATATAGTATAGAGGTATAGAGCTGGTATAGCATTTATCACATATTCAGGTCGAGTAATTAGCAGTGGTTCATCTTTGCTTATTGAAGGTATATTAATTTACGATTGATCAAGTAAAGTAGACGGTGATACTGATAAAAATAATTGGTTTAAATTGTCTATCTGTAACAAATGAGCTTAAATAAGTACTTTTTTCAAATTTAGATTTTTCTAAATTTTGACGATGGTTCTTTAACTGTGAATAAAAGGAGGCGTTTTTGCTTCCTCATACCGTTTCTATTCACAAAATATCTCTTGCCTGGGCACATTCTGCTGACTTCATCTCTTTGCAAGAAATCTTTCCGTGTGAAAAACCAATCAAAAGTAAGGTCTACGCCCGCAACGGATAACGTCTGGCCTTGGCCTTTTTAATAGTCATAACGTAACAGAGGCTTACAGGAAATTGCACACGTTTTAAAGTAAACGGAAAATTATTGGAGATAACATTACCGGAGTCACAACCTGTTAAGATTTCGGCTTCGATGACATTTCGTTGGAGATTTGTTACTCTCAGCCGAGTTCCATTGTATAGTTTTGGTGAGCTTAAATTTCTGAGTAGAATGATTGGTACTCCGACTTTTAAATAAATGTTGTGTGCTGTTAGACCTGGTGTATTTAAAGAGTCTAAAACTCAGCGAGAGAATTTAAAAATTCAACCGGGTAATTTATAACGTCACTTTGGTCTACTACTGTATTTATAGACCGGTACACCACTTGGTCTCCTTCAATTCGTTTGAGAATAGTTAGGTTGATGGCAGCAGCTTTGTCGGCATAAACTGGTGTTTCATTTATATCCAGGTCCAAAGGTATCTAGAACATGAAATAGGCGGTCCTACCTCCAGGAAGTAAAGTGGCCGCAATACCAGAAGAGGCGAACGCTAGTGCTATTTTTTCTTGTCTTCTCATTTCAGCTAGTAGCAGTCTAGTCAAAAAAGTTTTGCCTATACCACCAGGAGCGTCGAGCAAATATAATCCACCAGTATGTTGATGATGACGCTTCTCAAAATTCGGTCATATACAGACTTTTGTTCATGTGTAAGAGTGGCAATATATTGTTCAGTGGTTCACGATTTTGGCCATCGCCGCACGATCATAATTTGTCTTCGCTGCATACTTTCGACCAACACGCCGAACTCAGTGGTTTCCTGGGCTCTGGAAGACCATAATGACTCAAAGGATTACACAGGTCAACATGAATTTTGAGTGTGAGTTCTCTACCTCTGATTTTGAATACTTATGCCTCATTAAAAAAAGAAAAAATCTTTTTATTTAATAAAGTTTAGTGTATGCTTTCGTAGCTACCATAATAAAAAATCAAATTTTATGGAAAATATACAAAAAACTCTACATTTCAATTTAAATTATTATTTTAATATATTTTTATTAATTTTAATTATAAAGAAACACAAAAAAACAAAAAAAGCTTTAAAAATGAACAGTTTTGGCATTTCTTTTGTGAAAGTCAGGACATTCTTGTATGAGCCCCCGAATGTAGTTACCCATCATGTTCTCGTTATATTGTCCTTGATACCGTTGTTCAAAGTTCATAATATCCTGATGAAAGCGCTCCCCTTGCTCTTCTGAATATTCACCCATGTTATTTTTCAATTTATCCAAGTGCACATGTAGCATGTGCACTTTAAGTGACATTCTGCAACCCATAACTTTGAAGCTGTCAAGCATATTAGAAATAACCTCTTTGTAATTTTCAGCCCTCTTGTGTCCAAGGAAGCTATCGATAACTGCTTTGAGGCTGAGCCACGCTTGTTTCTCATGGGTGCTCAGGAGCTCTAAAAAATTTTCACTCACCATTATTTTCTTTATTTGTGGACCGATGAAAATACCAGCTTTAATTTTAGCCTCTGACAATTTCGGGAAAAATGATTTTAAATATTGAAAGGCCTCAGAATCTTGAGGAAGACCCTTTACGAACTGCTTCATAAGACCTAATTTTATGTGCAGGGGAGGCATTAAAACACGATCAGGCTCCACAATTGGTTTATTTTTGACATTATGTTGTCCGATTTGAAACTCGCTCCGTTTAGGCCATAAGTGCTCCTGGTAGTGAAGAGCATCGGCTCTACTATCCCATAAACATAGGTAATACTGATATTTAGTGTATCCGCTTTGCATTCCCACAAGAAAACCAACCATTTTGAAATCCCCTATCACAGGCGCCTGGCCTGTACTCGTCATATTTTAAAACCTGAAGGACTATTTTAACGCTTTCGTAATTTTCTTTGAGTATTACAGAATGAGCCAGAGGAAGTGATGGAAATTTATTTCCATTGTGAAGAAGAACTGCTTTTAAAGCTTCTTGTAGAGCTGTCGATGAAAAGACGTCATTCAGAAGAAATGCATGGGATTCCGATTGTATCAAACAAATCTTTCACATCATTGCAGTAATAAAGTCCGTGTTCCTTCGTGAAAAATCCAGCAAACATTTCATGACGGTTTCTTTGGTCACTTATTTTAACATCGTTCATGAGCAAATTCCACTGTTTAAGGCGTGAAGCTAATATTTCTGCTTCAAGTTTAGGTAGGTTTAAATCTCTTACTAAGTCATTAAACTCTTCTGAATTAATGAGATGTGGTTGAACAGACTTTGGTTCGATGACGAACTCGCTGCCTCCGCTATTACTAGATATTTGTGATAGCGGTACACACTCTTGTGCCTTCACGTTTGGACTAAAAGGGACTGGAAAAGTTTCTGTGTAAAGTACTAGAGCAGATGTTGATGGAAGATTTGGATATTGGATCTTCTTGGCATTTTTGCCAGCCACGTAAAAAAATAACATCATTAACCCGGCGAGCGTAAGGTTAATATTTATTACATTGAGCGTAAGCTGGGTGTAACAAACCCATATACTGAGCTAGATATTTTAATGTGTTCATAATATTTTTATATGTTTTTATTTACTAGTACAATTATGTAATAACCCAAGAACTGATTGGGAAGGAAAAATAAAGCAAACAAATATTTTTAAATCTTTATTTATGAAATTAACAAAAATATTTTCTTTCATTAAAACAAAGTGTAACACTTAGTATTATAATTTTATAAAAAAAAAGAAACTAAAAAAAAACAAAACGAATAGCTTTTACTTCTAGCTTATAAAATTAGGAAACATATGAGATCAAAACTTTTACTATATAGTTATTCAGAGTTCTCGTAATCATCTTCAGTTTGAGCGCAATCTTGACACGTGAAAACAGCATGTTCCACACATAAATAGCGATTGCATTTATAACAAGTGTGTTTAGCCTTGCGATCTTTTTTAGTAGGGCATATTTGACATCTCCTAATAGGCTTAGGAACTTTATTTGAAAGTCGTTGTGAGTGTGAAGGTTCACCCACTTGGTCCAGAATTCGTTTGCGAAGCTCTCGGGGTAAATGCTGATTTTCCTTTCTGTTTTGTAAATGTTCTGAAACCAATCCAATACCCAGGTCTCTAAGAAAATTTCGGCGTGACAAATTGCTACTATTATTGGACTTGTAAACTATTATGCTATTTATACCAGCCATGTTCAAAACTGCATAGAAAATCACCATTGGCCAGCGCTTTGTATTTCGCGAAACATCGTAGTTGGTGCACAGCTCATCTACAACATCAACGCCTCCCTTGGTCTGATTATAAAAAATAATCATTTCTGGTTTTTGTGTGCCATTAGTATCAGCAACAACGCTATCATCGTGATGTAATGTTGACATCAACAAAACAACCTTGTTTTTTTTGGCACATGGGACAATAAAGATATATCCTTTTGAAATCCAAACACTGTGCTGGGGATCTCTCGGTTACGCGTTTGGAGCATCTGACTTGGAATCTCGGGCTTATTTTTTCGAACAGTGCCTGTGCTTGTCAAACGATGTTCTTTCAATAAGTGTAACATCAACGGATAACTGGTAAACCAGTTATCAAAGGTGACATTGCGATTGGTTTTGGAAATTGGAGCCACAAGTCTGTCCACAACATCATAAGCTTTGTTACTGAGAGCGTAAGGGCCTGTTGGTTGTTTTCCTGGGTAAATTTCAAGATTGATGACGTAAAACGACTTTGTATCAACCAGGTCATATATTTTCAAGCCATATTTGTTTGGCTTATTGGGCATATACTGGCGAAAGCTGCAACGGCCTCGAAACGATAGAAGTTGTTCATCTATAGTTGTATACTCAGATGGTGTATAAACAATTTGGCAATTTGCTACGAACTTCTCGAAAAAAGAACGAATGGCAGCCAAATTATCAGTAGCTTTTCTTTCGCTCCGAGTATTCTTATCATCAAACCGTAAACAGTTTTGAATAAATTGAAATCTCTTCAAAGTCATCGTTGTCCTAAAAATCTCAACCCCTGATCCATCACTTCTCCACAGATCCTTCAAATTCAGCTTATTTGCTTTGAACTGTCCTGCAAGATACAAGAGACCGATAAAAGCCTTTAATTCTGACGATGACAAGTCTGCCATGATATATTTCTTTACGTGACTATTTTCAAAAGCAGTACTCTTCAGATTTATTTGACTATTTGTATGTAACAATATTTCTTGCAAAATCTCATCAGTAAGAAAGAGTTTCCAACATTCAACAGCTGTCTTTGCATTTTTGCCAATATCTTTTACGCCCTGCCTTTCCCTTATAATGTTTTCTGATCTCGTACGCACGTTAGACCTTTCTGGTACACTAAAACACTTTGTACCATTCTTTCCAGTAAAATATGATCTGTTATCATTGCTTTCACGTTCTTCAGATCCCTCAGCTTCGTTTTCTTCCTCATTCGGTAATCCTACCTCTTGTTCCGAATCACTTTCAGAGCTTCTTTGGCCAACATTATCAATTTCGAAGTCACTACCAGAATCATCACAAGAATCATTCTGATCAGCTGCTTCGAAAACCCTCAATAATCTTCTTTGGGTTTCTTCGTATGACATATTAATTATTTAGCTGAAAAAACTAAAATATAACGAATATAAAACAAAAAGTATTTACTCGAATTTGTAACACGAAGCGTAAGGTGGGTGAAACTTACCCGGCCGCAACTTTGACAACATCTAAACACCTCGCCAGTCGGCGGTCAACTGCGGCATGAAACACAACGAATGCCTACCTCCCCCCGCGCAGCTACTCAGACGCACAACTTATTTTGACGTACGGAATAGAAAATATCAAACGGTTTATTAGAGGCGGGGTAAATTTCACCCAACTTTACGCTCGCCGGGTTAATTAACGAATGACACATTTAATGTATGTTTCAAAAATATACAAATGTTCCTTAAATATAAGATGTATTTTCTTACCTTCTAAAGTGTTTTTGCAGTAATAACAGGAGAAGTATGGAGCCCATATTTTATCTTGGCTCCGTACGGGCACGTTAAAATAAGCTTCATAGGCTTCACAAAATGTCACATTTGATGATAAACTAGTTTTTTTGGCTCTCACGAATTCACCGCAAATATAATAAAAAGAGTCGACGTCGTTTTTACACTTTCTGGATGACATTTTTAGGTCTCCCGACACATAAAATAGGTTATGTCTTTAAAACGCGCTCGCGTATACTGCCGTGACAATCTTCCACTTCCCGCTTCACACACCTACAGTCCCCCTCGCCCCTCCTTTGCTTTAAATGAAACGTCTCTTAAAAAATCTGCCAAAATACAATATATTTAGTTTTTATTATATAAAGTACAAAAGCAAACTATATTTTATGATTAATGAGTTTCTGCTTACATTTCAATGTATATAATCAGAAAATGTACAGTAAATAACAATCTCAAAAAAAATTTTTTTTTTGTTGACCTGTGTTAAAATCACAATACCTTGAAGTGAGCAACGGCAACGATTAATAATACGCTCGTCAGACTCTGCTACACTATCTTCATCAGCGCGCCTAGCCTCAAAAAAAAATCTTTTGATAGATGCCGTTGTGTTGGTGCATTGGATGGGTAAGTCCGCAAAACACTATCATTATTGCAAACAAATGTGGCAATCGACTGAGAGTGTCGCTGACTACGGCCTCTTCAAGAGCTTCGTCCTAATTTGGATCGTCACCTAGCAGGAACACCATTAATTAACATTCTTTAAATATGTGTATGAAGTGGCTTCCAGGACTGAATGCAATAAAAGATGCAAGTAATAGCATTTACTATTACTACGATGAATCTTGTACACTCGTCCTAGTGCATGCTTGCGATATACTCCTGCAAATCCCTCCACCGGCTGTCCCCGTCGGCGTCTATTAAATACTCCTAGTTGCTTATTGTACGTGTAATACGACGATACTTCATTGTATAGGAGCGTCCGTGCAATACTGTCTTCTCGAAACAAACTAAACTATGCTAAGAGTGTGTTACAGCGTGGATTTTCTAAGTGTTCCCATACGTTTTCTGCATTAAAATATAATCGCTGTCCGTTTTCTAGGTCGACGTCTAAATGCTTTACATTGGGGTGTCGGTCGTGGATAGAAAAGCCAAGTATTCTCCACACCGCTTTCGAGGTATTGATATAGCGACCAGATTGATATTTGGTCACTTCATCACGATCACGATTCTTTGCAATCCAAATGTAGCTTGACCACTTCCCTCGTTTACGTACTTGCTTATGTACTTTATTGAATCCACACTCGCGCAGTGAAAGTACTGGTGAATATGGCACTACTCACCGATTATCAACTGTGACACATTGTCCGCGCATATTTATTTCAGCAGTAAAACCACCATTTTAAGATCTTTGACGGCGGTACCATAGGTATCCATTTTCACCAGTAACGGTTTCGTCACAAAAATTTTTTGGAAACCTTTTTGTGGAACGGCCTACTTTCAGGCAGGGTGGTGCTATTAAATATGCTACATCGGCCATGTATCATGTTCGTTTTGACAATTCTGTGTGAAATAGACTCTGTGTCTGGATTTGGTATTTCCACAATAATAAGACTATATATCGCCTCTTTGCTTCAATAATGTGGTATCTTGAAAAACCTAATTTTACAGGAGAGCATTTTTTAACTTTCAATAAATGATTGTATTAAATTGAATAAATGTTTTAAGTCAATTTAAGATTTATTACAAATATTAATGATAAAGCTTTATGGAAATATAGAAATATCGTGGTAGTTTGATGAAATTGGTCATTAATTGGTATGTTTAAAAAAAAAGGGAAAAAATGTCACATTTTTCTTGAAAATGTGTGATATAGTGTCACAATTTGATTTGTCACGTTGTTAATGATATTCATTTTTTTTATTTTACAGGGTTATATACCATTCAAACGTTGATAAAGAAAAGACTTTGTAAAATTTGAGAATATTTATTATTACTAAAAGGAGTTAAATTGCACCAATCACTAAATAACTCTTAGTGAATCAAATTATTAGCGGGTTTCACAATTTACTACATATTAAATAATCAGTCAGACTCATATCTTAACCTTAATTTTTGGTTATAATAACATTTTACAGTAGAAATAATTAAAATGACAACTTAAAATAATAAAAAACGTCTTAAATGACAATCAGACCCTGGTTTTATCACTGATTAGCTTAGATATTATTGTAAATGTAAACAATCTTAATTAGACTAATTAACTTTTAACTGCAAAACGAATACAAAAAATATCAAAACAAAATGTAATGTGCTCAAAGTACTTATAAACTATAAAGTAGGAATTCTCACTACAGTAACTAAAATAAAATCACAATTTTAGGAAATTAAGATATCTAATGATACCTTGGTTTAGAAAAAACAAATTAAAACTTCTATAAAATACACATTAATAACAATAACAATCAGTCTTAAAAATCACAAATGTATAAAAAAGTATTTTAAAAAGTTACAAAGATTCATAAAATGGTCTATGATATCTTGGGATAAGGTTTTTGTTAACCAAATCCATGAGATCCGCTTTCTTTTTGTCTGATAAACCAGGTTTTTCGTTATAAGCATTTTTCAATTCCAAATCATTATTTCTTTTATTTTTTTAATAGCTTTAGCCTTTTTATATTCTTTATCAGCATATGAAGTTTTAAAAAATATAGTGTCGGGATCGCTTTTTTGAAACTTAATTGCTTTCAGTTCAGCTACTTTTACTGGTTGATTGTTCTCATCTTTCAGTAAAGAGAAGTTCATCTGATTGCATAAACTATTTAGATCATAAAAGTCAGCAAAGCACATTTCATTGACTTGGAAGGGCTCACTTTTTTTTCTTGCAGCCTTTATAGCGCCAATAAACGCGTCAGGTGTATACATAGGACCAGATCTCAATTGTCGTTTGACTTCTCTTTCTATTTGCGAATGTGCTGAGTCGCCCTCATTTTGCGTGTGCCCTTTAATTAAATATTTGTGGGTTACTGAATTAAGATTGGCTTTACTGCGTATATATACAGACAGAACATAAATTTATTTTTCTGTTGACCAGCACAATTGTCCGAGTAGAAAACAACGTCCAAATCGGTGGCTGTTTCTGAAACTTTTACCAGATATTTATAAACACAAGTTCCAATTTCGTTCACACTTCTGTTTGCATTGGCCTCATCCCAAACATAGCTCTCAACTGTATTATTTTTAATGTTATATATAGTTAAGTTTAGAACATTTAATTTGGACTTATAGTAAAATACGGAAACATCCCCTTTAGGGCATTGAAAAACAGCTTGTAGGTCATACACTGCAACTAGAATGTCATCGTTCTTTTTATCTTTCTCCTTCTCCATTCGTGATAACACTTTCTCATCTTGATGTATTTCATAACTTTCTTTTTTCTGTTCTTTCTCTTCCACAGTGCTATTTTTCGCTATATGCTATATGATTCACACACATCACATAAATCTTTTTTGGGGACAAAAAATGACATATTAAAATCTTGTGTGAATATGCGGTAAAACATTAAGTATGTAGCAAAAGGTAAATTCTGCGACTTACATTGCGCAACATAATCTCTATGAAGATCAGTTATTGCTTTGCTTCCATCAATGTAATGTCTTTTAGAGTTAGCTCTTATGTAGTGCGATTCAATTTTTGGTATTGCTTCTATAAATCTTCTAACGTGATTTTTATTGCTTTCGTCCACTTTGTATCGATTTTCATGACATCCGCGACTGTTTTTCATCGCAGAAATGTTGCTACCTTTCTTCTTCTTCTTTAAAGCTGTATCAATAGGTCGGTTATTAATCGCTAGAGTATTCTTAAAAAACAATTTACATACACCTAGTTTTTACACCATTCACAATAAGAAAAAAAGAATTGTTATGTTCACGAGTTGGAACATTCTTTTTAGTCTTTAATGATACATAGGCCTTACCACTGTTTCTCAGTCTCTTCGCAATATTTTTATTCCAATTTCCTTTTTTTCTTCGTCTTTTCTTCCCTGCTTTATTTGGGCTACAATGTGGATCGGTTGACTCCTGGTGAGTGGCGCTAACACCAAACGGTTCATTTTGTGTTAGCATCATTTGTGGTACTTGCATATTATTCTGTGGTATTAACTGGTCTGGGGTAGGAATTTCGCGTAATACATTGTCATGTTACTGGAACTAACATTCACCTCTTCTTCATCAGTGTTTGAACCACTTTGATTACGGTTTCTTGCTTCCACAAGTTCAAAGTTTGGGTCTTTAACTGAATCGTCGCTATCTGTAATATTTTTTTATGTTATATTTATTATGTATTATTAAGATTATGAAATGCTCTAGATCTTACTAATAAAGCATATAATATTACCTTCATAAAAAGAACTTTTTGATGACTTGTCCGACGAGCTGTCCGAGCTGTAAGCTGAAAAACCTGCTGAATAACTATTTTGATTAGACTTCTTTATTGTGCACTGATTTTTTAAAATGTCCATATTTATTACAATTAAAGCAGCGCAGGCCTTTTCCTTGTGACTTAGCATTATGTTTAGAGATATTTTTGTGTTTTGTATATGGCGCTGAAGATTCAGAAACTTTTACTTCCTGTAAAAGTTTTGTCTTGAGAAAGTCTGATGAAATTGAAATGCCGGAACTTTCCAGACAATGGATTGAGTCCCATCATTATGGGCACTCCTAAATAATCCTTAATTTCAGCACTTGATACTGGAGATTAATTTCTACTATTATTATGGTGTACGTTTCTATCTGTGTTTGTTGGACAATTACTTCAATTATATAATCAGTAAAACACTTTTGAATTTTTTTATTGAAATACTTTTAACCGGATTAATCGCGTATATTGATTGGTAAACATTTTTGGTAACCCAAAGTTTCGAACACTTTGCAGTGTCACGTGGTCACGGAGTTTAGTCTACCCGTGACCACGGACTACTGCAAAGTGATCGAAACGTCGGGTTTCCAAAAATGTTTACCAATTATACGCGATAAATCCGGTTAAAGGTGTTTCATTATTATAAAGTGTAACAATCGCGAGAATCAAAGACATTATTTTCTATTGAAAAACTTGAATCAGTTGCGATTTATGGGTGAATTGTGTACACATTGTTACCTTTTTAAAAAAGTGGAACAGTGTGAGGTTCACCTAAAATTTGCCAGTCACGAGGTGTCATCCGATCTCTGCGAGGTGGGCATTGACTATTACTGATATTAGACACTTGTTCTAAAATGTTAAATTTGTACTTAAATTTGTATGTTGACACAAAGGATCACTTTGGATTTCGGGAAATGCTTCGAGTCCAGTTACAAAAAATAAAGACTGTTGGTCACTAAGAACGGGAACATGTTGAAATGCGCATAAGAGTAAAGATATTGAGCTCCGAGGATTTGATGTAGAAGGAGTATTACTAAGTGTTTCCTGAACTGGTGAAGCAAATACTGGAACATATGGTTCACTTCTGTGTGGGCTATAAGCACATGAACACGGCTTTAAAATTTCTAGTAAAGGCTCGTAAGTTTCTTCTCTAGCTCAAGCGTAACTTCATTTTCTTCAATAGACCCAAACAATTTATCTAATCTTTTTTCTAAAATTTGTTCTTCTGATAAGGGTACTAAAATGTCCGCTGGGCTACTGACAGCCTGTCCCCAACACGGGTCATCTTCGTTGCAATCAGAGAGCTCCGACAAGTCATATTTTCAATAATGTGTGTTGAAGTAGATTTTATTCAAATAAATTTATTTTCTTAGACATTGGATTTCTGAAATAAACAAAATATCAATTGAACGGATAAACAAAAAATTAAGCAAATTCTTATGCTTTGAGTTAAACGTTAACAAACGATTCACGCTTAACGAAAGAACAAATTTGCAGGTTTTAAAACATTATATTATTATATTTAGCATATCGTAATTATACATAAAGACAACGGATTTTTGTAATTATACCCTGATTTTTAAATTATAACCCGATTTTTATTAAAAGTAAATCATTTACCACTGTTTCAGTCATACTTTGCGAAGTGTATCAAACCTGATTCTGCCTTCTGTTTTGCCTCATCGCCATGATCTCTAGCCATCATTTTCCTTTTTATGTATTCGTTGCGTTCCTCTTCCTTGTTTAGTTTTTCTTCCCATGACATATTCAAGTATATGAAATATTTTTCACACATATCTTTTCTTGGACGGTAAAATACAATATTAAAATCTTTGTTAAAAATTAATCTCGACCCAAATCTCGACATTTTTTTTATATAATTCGTACATCTTGCTTACACTTAATTATTGATCGAGGTATTCCTTTTTTTGTGTCTTTTCTTACGTAATGAGAAATCATACATGGAAGAGAATTTATGTGTTCTTCTATGAATTGTCTCGTTTTGTCCAGTATTTAATTATGAGGTATATGTTTACCTCTATGATCGATATCAACTAAGCTTAAATATCTTTTTAAGACAATATTGTACGAATGTCTTTGTAATATTTAATGTTGATAAGAAACGAAAAAAAAGCAGCACTTTTCTATCCTCAGTTGGGCGAACCTTTTCGGTAAAAAATTGTAACAGTTTAAAAATGCTTCTCCGTGAATCTATTCTTTATGGGAAACCTTTTCTAGCTTCATCAAGTAGTCTACATTCGTTTACATGCGAATTTAAAAAAGGTAGTATAAATGTTACTGTTGCATTACAGCATCATATAACAGTAGTAAACCACCGCTTTCTAAACTGCTTATGAACTTTAATATTTTTACTATGTTTTAAAGTGTTATTCCACACTTAGGACAGAAAATACTAAACTTAAATTTAAATTTTAAAAAGCGTTCGTTCGAAATTTTTATACGCCTTTTAAAATTTAAAAAAAAATTAAGTTTAGTATTTTCTGTCCTAAGTGTGGAATAACACTTTAAAACATAGTAAAAATATTAAAGTAAATAGTATTCTCTCTTGCCAAAACGATAATTCTTACGAGTTGTCTTTGGGTAGCGGAAATTTGTAAAAATCTCCCTACAGAGATGCTAACAACAAAATAAGTTGTAACAAGCGTATAAGAATTTCGACGGAGCTCGGTGAGAACGAATGGCTTAGTTGGTCAGAGCGCTGGAACGGTATTCCAGAGGCGCGGGTTCAAATCCTGCTTCGTTCGAAATTTTTATACGCTTTTTAAAATTTAAATTTAAGTTTAGTATTTTCTGTCCTAAGTGTGGAATAACACTTTAAAACATAGTAAAAATATTAAAATAAATAGTATTCTCTCTTGCCAAACGATAATTCTTACGAGTTGTCTTTGGGTAGCGGAAATTTGTAAAAATCTCCCTACAGAGATGCTAACAACAAAATAAGTTGTAACAAGCGTATAAGAATTTCGACGGAGCTCGGTGAGAACGAATGGCTTAGTTGGTCAAAGCGCTGGAACGGTATTCCAGAGGCGCGGGTTCAAATCCTGCTTCGTTCGAAATTTTTATACGCTTTTTAAAATTTAAGTTTAGTATGCTTATGAACTTGTTTCTTTGCTCTAATAGACAGGAGTTTGGGTAGTTTAGTCGTGCTAGTCTTTATCTCGATTATTATATTATGATCTTTATCTCGATATCTCGAACTTTCATAATATAGATGAGCTATATTATGAATGTTACTTGCATCAAGCTTGTATTTTTCGGCCAGCTTCCAATAATTGACATGAATTAAACTTGACTTGAGGTTTATTGGAATCTCTCTCTACAGATGATGATGAGAGCAGCTGTAGATGTATGTGAGTTCCCGTTTTTTTATTATATTTTAAAGTAATTCATACTTTAAAATATAATAAAAAACGGGACACACTTTAAAAAATAAAAAAGCGTATAAAAAAATTAATCGTAGCAAGACTAATTGAACCCGTGCCTCATCAAAATCGTCCACGCGCTCTGACCAACTAAGCCATACGTTCTTATCAAGCTACGTCGAAATTATAATACATTAACTTTAGTATTTTCTTTCCTAAATGTGGAATAACGCTTTAATAATAATAAAATAATTAAATAAATTATTCTCTCTTGCTAAACGATAAATAATTCTTATGATTTGTCGTTGAGTAGCATACATTTGTGAAAATCTCCCAACAAAGATGCTAACAACATAAATAAGTTGAAACACGAGTTAAGTGAGACGTCCAGAGGAAAGTCTTTTAAAAAACTTAACTTAAATTAAGAATTTCGATAAGAAAGCTTGATAAGAACGTATGGCTTACTTGGTCAGAAAAAAAATAACTTCAGTGGCATCTGTACCAATACACACACACAGTACTAACACTACACTGTGTATTATTTACTTGTAAGTATAATAATTATTTGAAATAAAACAAGAGAAATTATTATCATTAATTTTTATTTTTATGACGTTTATGTTTTATTTAATAATTTTGGGCCGCTAATTTTGTGTCATTATCATCATCTCTATCTCTATAAGATAATTTTGTAATTATAATTCCATTAATTAATCGATACCAGTTATTTATTACAATATTAAGTGTGTTATCAATAAAGTATTGAGTAAATATTTTGTTATGTTTAACAGAAATTAAAGGAAAACTGACATTTCCATCTGTAACAATTTTTTTTTTAATGTTGATTTTCAGTAAATTTTGCTTAAAAAATGTTTCTGTAATGTGTTGAATGTCGTAAAAACAATTTTGCATTGCTTTATTTGAATAGCACAGTCATCTTTTTACTATACTCTTTTGCTACGATATATATTTTATTATTTTCGTTCCGGTGGTTTATATCAATAATTTTACTTCCGCATTCATTACAAGATTTAATGATATTTTTAAAACATTTCCTCAAGAGCCAGACACAAACTTGGTCCAATAATTTGTATGTAAATACAAAATCTGGTTGGAAAATCCTAAATCTGGTTGGAATATAACATCAGCAAATATTCTTTTTGTTATATAAACCATATTTTTTTCAGTGGAAACATGTTTTTTTAGCTTATAAAAAAAAAAGTATTTGGAGGTATTCCTTTACGTCTGCTTCACAATTTGCTCTTTTAGATTGTGGTAAATTGTAGTTATTTAATAATAACGTTTTGAATGCCTTAATAGAAATAGAATTAGGACAATTTTTTCTTGCCCCATAGTTTCTTCTGTTGCTCAGAATTATTTGACAATTAAATTTACCAAATAAAACTTTGCAAATTACTTCCATACCATTTGTGGTTTTAATCAAGTGTATGTATTTTATTTAAAGTTTCTTTTTTTTTTTTGAATGAATTTTACGGATTGTAATATTTTTTTGTATCTTTCCAGGCTCTTTGTAAATTTTACACATTAAAATTTTATACATTAAAATTGTTGACATGAGGCTATCAAATAATTTGTCCTGCAACAGAGTTATGTCAATTAGATCCTTACATTTAATAGGCAAATGATCTCTGGCAGTTAAATGGCCAGTGACAACAGCCATACTGTGGCTAAAAATCTGAGTGACAAATTTTACCCTCATTTTGTATTTTTTTTCGAGATTTACGTGTTCCTCGGTGATTTTATTTAATAAACGAAGTTCCCTACAGGCTTCGTTGCTGCTTATACCTGTTGGTAGTATATATATAAAACATAATCAGCATTTTTTTTTCTTCTGATGTGGTAAACCCCTTTAAATTTATCTTCAGTTTTATTATAAAATATTTGAGGAGTCAGAGACATTTCATCAAAAATAAGACTGCATAGTGTATCAGAAATATTTTTCTGGATGGTATTTTTTGTAAATAAAATGGGGTTTATACCACTGTTTAACTTTATATCACTAAGCAAGCGTTTCATTGCCTTGGATGAATGAAAAGTAACTTTTGGGTTTTTTTATACGCGAACAATGCCAGGATTTTTTCTACCCTTCGGTTTTTTATAGACTGCTGCTGCGACCCTCGCAATAGTGTTGAACTGTTTGTCGTTTTATTTGCTTATAATTTGTGGTAGCACGAACTGGCGGTAGTTGATATATAGATTAAAAACAAAATTATGTATAGCCCTCCAAAATTACCTTCAAAATTACCGGTAATTTGCTTAAATCTTGAATCTATTTGAGACAACAATTGGACTCCAATCATACTGATTTCATCGATAATCAATACACGACCATGTAGATTATTTATAGAAGATTGCCACTTTACGATTGAGTACAGTAAAGGGGCAATGATGCTTTTAGTAGTTGCGGTGAACCAAGTTTCAAGGCCACGCAACTAAGCACAGATAGCCCAGTCCGAGGATAATGAGACACAGGGGTTGCTGCAACAGCTGAGGTATGGAACATTAGACTCTACACGATATGTTGCCCAAATCGATATCCTTTCTTACTACAAGTATTCACCTGTTGGGGAGGAAGCTCGCTTGCTCCCTTATATTCCTAAGGGACATCGACTTAGCTTACTACGAATGTTCCATGATGAGCATGAGCATATCAGCACCGACAAATCTATTGATTTAATTTTAAAGCATTATTGGTTCCAGGAGCTCCGCCAATACGTGAATAAATACATAGCTCACTGTTTAGTTTGCATTTCAACAAAAAGGGTTCCGCGATCCCCAAACCAAAGTATACTATCTTGGGAAAATCCCAAAACCCCTTTTCATACAGTTCACGAAGACACTCTGAGGTCTCTCCCTATGTCTAATTACGTGGTTCGCAGCCGAACGACCCAAAAAACCGAATTTACTTTAAACTAAATTTATTAATGTTAATTAAAACTAAACGTGACTTCATGTGTTGAAGTGGTAACACAGAGTGAATAATGAAGTCCAAATGTCGATTAATATAGTGAGGAAACTTAAACAATAAGACACAGAATTATTGTGATAAAAAGATGGTTCGGTGTGGCAAGATGTTGCGCAAGAATTGCCGATACAGGGCCGCTGTGGGTGGTCTTCGGCGAACGCAGTGCCTTAGAATTGTCGCAAATAAATGGTGTGATTCGATGTTACGCAAGAATTGCCGGTACATGGCTGAAGTGGGTGGTCTTCGGTGAACGCGGTGCCTTAGGGTTGCCACATACGTATCTCCTCCCCCCGTAGATCAGCGACTATTTGAAAGCGTTGAGTGCAAATGTCGCTGGCAGCGATGTTTCGTTCCTGGCTAGTTCAGGCTCTTTCGCATTGTGGTTATGGGTGCCGTCATCTTGCTTAACTAATTCATTCCTCCTTACATGGTGTATGTACCGCCGAGAGAGTAAGGCGATACTAAGTGCGAGTGCACTAAATAAAAGTATGTAAAATGGAATAGTTGTATGATATATACTTTCACGAAGATGATCTTGTTTCGTAGGTTCCTCATTCAGGACCTTGTCTTCAATGCTTAGTAGTCCTTGTATATCTATAGTGTTCAGTTATTTTCAGCGGCTGTCCTCTAAGTTTATCTTGAATGTTAACAATGGTGAACTCATCGGTATGTAGTGAACACATTTTTGGAATCGTGGCTAGATAACTTCCAAATAGGTTGATGAATTCATGGCTGCTGCATTTCAATTCCACCTTCGATGGGCATGGAAAAATGAGTGTAGTACTGGTCGTCTAGTTGTTCCATTGTTTTTTCGACTAGTGTAACTTTAGTGGGTCGGCAGGATGTACCCATAGACTGGATGGTTATCTCTCATAACTGGATGCAATCTTGCTGTTGTCGGGCCTGATGTTGGACGTTTTCCTCACAGAGATATTGGTGATTTAACTTCGGGCATTCAGCCCTCATGTACATGAAAGCTTTACCATAGGTTGCTATGAGTGGGAGGATATGGTGGGATAAAGGTATAAAGATCTATGTTGGGAACGATTGAAAGTATAAATAGTTTGAATTGTCTAGGAGATATAATCGGGAATTTAAAAATTATTACTATTCGTTTTCCTACATAATAATATCCATGTCAGATAATACTATATTATTCCCTGAAATCTGCCTCTAATATGTCTTTGCGGCTATAAAAGTGTCTTAGTTTATCTAAAATATCTCCTAAGTTACTAATACTTAAGATACTATGATGGGTGCTCGATGCACGCTCAAACGCTAATATATCTTCTAATCTAACTAATTCTAACATAAGGTCTTCCGTATTCTCACTGATAATAACCAGTAATTGGGCAAACTTTGCAAATTTAAACAGGGTGTTTGTTGCTAAACCTTCGTTTTCTAACAGTAATTCTAATATGTTATTAATTTTAACCTTATTCTGAACTATATTCGTAAAAAGGATGTTATGTTAGCCATCAATACTTTATTTAAACTAATATGGTCACTTAAGTCAGATACTAACTTATCATTATTACTTTCTAAAATCTCTTACGCGTTATTGTACTTTTCAGCGTCTGTTTAAGCCAGGTTACCAGTTATACTTTTGATAATACAGCCATTTTTTAGGATATTATGCTTAAGATCTATTTTACAATTTTCTAGCAAATCTAGGCCTACTAGACCGTCAAAATATGTATGGAATTTAAAAATAAAGTATTTTACGTTTTTCTGTTCATTAAATTCTGCGAATTGTGGAATTGTGTTCATGATGAGAAGTAACACGAGAATTTGTTACTTCAAAGGGGTCGTAGTTAAGTGGTACGTGGGACAAATACTGCTTAATTACTTCAGGACTTCAAAAGATCGATTAGCTCCGGTGTCTACTAATAATTTAAGAGGGGGTTCCGCAATCTGTACATATCTTACTTCTTTTTTAGATTGTAGGTTCAACTTTGTTTTTGTCCCGTATTCAATTGTCCCTTGTGAAAATCCTGCTCTCCGGAAGATGAAGGTTGGGTTCAGCTTCTGTTACAGGGGGTTGTTTTATGTACGAAGAACTGGGTTCATAAGTATAGTCCGGAATATTTGTGACGTAGTAATTGTCATAGTCATTGGGTGTGTAATGGTATTCATTAGGGTCATAGTAATAATCTAAGTCAGAATTCGAGTCATTATAGTCATATGTCTCGTTATAATTGGGTTGATTGCCAAACTTCGACCAATCATGTCCTCTAATTGTGGGTGGAAAAGGTTTAGCTACGTAATGGCTAACGCCACTCATAGGTTTAGGTCCTAAGTTTTGTTGAGATTGGGAAGGCCTAGGCTGTATTCTAAATTCACTATTCTGCGCGTTATAATGAGCTGGTGGTGCGCGGAACATCTGCTGCGTTCGAGTCGGCATATTATAAGGTAAGCGCTGTTGGGGATGACTTACCTGGTAAACAGGCGGCTGATGTGCGCCATACTGGAATTTAAGTTGTATTTGGCGAGGCTAACGCATTGTAGTTATGTTTATTAAATGACATAGACACAGGTACCTTAGGTAAACTATTAGCATGCAAATTAATGTTTTTCCTATCACTATTATGACTGCGACGTTGTAGATACATGATATTAATCTCTTCCTGTATGAATTCCAGAGCCTTTTCAATAGATTCAGGCCTCATACACCGAATGTGTGAGCCCAGGGGTTCGTTTAAACCTCTAATAAATTTTAAGATTAAGGGTGAGCTCACGGTACAGATCCCGTTTCGCTTCTATTGTAGTAGGTATATTTTCATGTAGTGAAATGTATGTAATTATAGTCCTGAAAAGTGTCTGGCATTTATCATAAAATCCCTGTGGAGTATCACTTCCTTGAGAAAGTAACGAAAGGTCATTATATAGGGCTGTTTCATCCCTTTGGTCTGCAAAATTATTTATTAATGCGATCCTAATTCCCGCCCAACCGTCAGGACTCCAATTCGAGTTAATTGTTGTGGCGGCAGGGCCAGTAATCTTATTTAAAATTCCGTTAGTTTAACACAAATTACTAAACTCATCCTACATCCTCAACCTTGTTCATTTTTTAAATACTGTAAGACTATTTGGTCACATATTTTAATAAATCTAGTAAGAATATTAGGGTTACCGTCGAATTCAGGGACCGGACGAAGGGCCTTATAAAAAATATCCGGATCAAAAGACATATTAACTACTTTATTCGCTATTTTTAACTCACTATTATCTAAATTTCTATTTAAATCTAACTTATTATTTCGCGAGATCTGCCTATATGAGGCAGATTTTTCTCCGATTTTTCTAGGGTGGAAAATTTTGGATAGGATAATACTAGACAAGGAAAAAAGCAACACTTAAGTAATGTTTCAAAGTACTTACATTTGGTTTTCTTAAGTGCTGATTTTTGAGTACGTCCCTGGCCACAAACACTCGTAGATTCAAGACGCCCAGTAGTGAAACTTGAAAGTCACTTCTATAGCTTGCGACGCGTAGCGGTATCGATGTGAGAGTACCTTTATCGCAGAACTATGCTCTGAGCATCCTACCGACTGCGCCAATTACGTTGTTCGCAGCCGAAGGACTCAAAGAAAACCGAATTTACTTTAAACTAAATTTATTAATATTAATTAAAACTAAACGTGATTTCATGTGTTGAAGTGACACAGAGTGAGTAATGAAGTCCAAATATCGATTAATATAGTGTGGGAACTTAAACAATAAGACACAGAATTATTGGAAAAAGATGGTTCGGTGTGGCATGATGTTGGGCAAGAATTGCCTATACAGGGCCGTTGTGGGTGGTCTTCGGCGAACGCAGTGCCTTATAATTGTCGCAAATAAATGGTGTTATTCGATGTTACGCACATGGCCGGTACATGGCTGAAGTGGGTGGTCTTCGGTGAACACGGTGCCTTAGGGTTGCCACATACGTAACTGTCTAATGGATATGTTTGTTTTGGTTATTGTTGATGCCTCCATAAAGTTTTGCCTCTTGTATCCAATTTACCGACAAGACGTAGGCGAGTAAAAGTGGGCTTTTATGCAGGCAGTTTCTCTATTCGGAGTTCCTAAATTAATAGCTAGGGGACGAATGTTTGAGTTATGGGATTTTGTATCATGGCTAACTAAATTAGGTAGCGATTTGCACTATATCACACCAGAAATGCACAAAGCAAACGGGCAGGTGGAGCGTTACATTCGCACTATTCTCAATATGCTGCGCATTGAGGTTATCTACAAGACCTACTCCTGGTCAGAAGCGTTATGGAAATTGCAGTTAGTACTCAACATCACGAAGCTATAGACTACGCGATACCGAGCAAGACAGTTGATGGCTATAAACCAACAACAACAGGACGACTACACTAACCCATTGAGACGCCAGCCTCGCCAGTTAAATCTTGACGACCTGGTCTTTGTCATTAAGTACTCACAGTCCACTGGAAAACTCGACCCAGGAATACGTCGATCTTACCGAGTTGTAAAACCTCTACCGAACGGACATCATGAGCTCATATTACTCAGCGGCAGTTACGGGAAGACGACACAAGCAGCGGCAAAATACATGGTGCCTTGTCGTGGTAAATGGTGTCCGGAGTCATGTGCAGTCTTCTTTGAGGGCATGTACGAGTTTTTGATGTAATAACTTCAGGCCTGCTTGGCCTTGGCGTTCAGTGTTGAGACTTCAGGCTTAAGGCCTTGGCTTCTATTTTCGAACATCAGACGTAAGGCCTAGGTGTCAAACTTCGGGCAATTTGCCCTGGCGTTCGTCGAACTTTAGACATATTGTCTTGACGTTCGGTAAACTACAGACATACTGTCTTGGCGTTCACGGAACTTCAGGTATATTGCCTCGGCGTTCTAATTTTAGCATCGCAGGTGGTTGGCAAAAGACACGGCTTGAATAGAGTCTACTACTGTGAAGGAAAGCGCCTAGGCTCAGCTTGTTGTTTTAAGAGGCGTCTTTGTTATTATTTAAAGGGGGACAGAATGCGTGATTTCTATGATTGTGTGATAGATGAAGTTTTGAATTGATTGAATGGTGACGTGTTAATGTCTGTAAGGTTGAATGTCACAAGGGCGAAACTAAATTCCTAAAAAAGCGTAACTAATTTACAGATGAGGATAATAACGAACATTTGCCACCGGAGACAACACTACCTTCGGGGATAAATCTCCCGATGCTTCCTTTGAATAAAGACCCAGACCCCGAAGCTGTTGGCATCGTTGGTTCCAGTGTACCACAAGTCAGCTACCAACTCGGAAAAAATCTTGGTTATAAGAACGCGTTATTTTAGCCTCAAAAAATGATCAAACTGGTACAATAAATGAAAAACTTTCGTCCACTACCTTTGATAAGGTAGTGGATGAAAATGCCACCACGAATTACCCAGATGATTTTCTCAATTCATTATCAGGTAGTGGTCTCCCTGCTCACAAAATAACACTGAAACTTAGTGTTTCGGTAATGCTAAAACGGAACCCGACTTAAAGTCGTAATATTGTAAATCTATATTTCTGAAGTGGAATAGTTTTTAGAGGATGTGGTGCTGTTGAAATTGTGGCTTATTACGCATATCAATTTTATGCGTTTAATTATTTTGTTACTAGCGATCCACCCCGGCTTCGCACGGGTGGACATTTTTTAAGCCCTTTGAAAAAAAAAATGTTTTGTATGTATGTTTTTATAGGTTTTTTATTCATATTTCATTTTTTTGTTTCGTACCTGCTTAGGTAACTCTTTTATTTTTTACTTTTAACGACTCTACCTTAATGCTTTACTATACACTATGTTCGCAGTAGTATTTGTCATTAAAACATATTGGTTTTCAGGAGATCCTACTCGAGAAAGTGCAACATATCGCACCCTTAGAATTATAGTGACCTATTCCAAAAATGTAAATTTTTGGGAAACGTTAAGTAAAGTTTTAAACACGTAAGTTTTTTTTTGTAAATGAAGGTTTTTACAATAAAATTCCATACAACTCATACAAATAATAGTTTAATTTGTTTCTTTACTTAGTTGTCTACATGTATTATGAGAAAATAAATTAATAGATATTGATAAAGCATTTTTTTTTTAATTTTTAAAAAAATGGTATCATTATTAGGTCTTTATAATATTGAAGCCCCAGTTTTTTAAAAAGACTTTGTTATTTAGGTCTCTCTATTTCTTAATTTTCAGCCAAAATCTTGGATTATTCGTAAGTGTGTCTCTGTATTAGTAAATTTTAGATATTTTTTAAGGGTTGCGTTAAACAAAAACAATTAAAATAATAAAAGAGGTTTATTAGAAAGTAAACTTATTAAATAATCAGTACAGGTTTGCAGTTTACCATAATCATAGAAGTTTATAATCAAACATACAGGATAGACTCTAAAAGAAAAGAAAATTATAACTTCTAAACATAACATTTCTTAGAAATAATTCAAGACCTTATAATTAAATCACATTGCTTGTTTTACTTTAAGTATTGGGTATTAAAATATTATTTTTAACAATCTTAACTATAACAGTCTTGGAATAATTAGAATCACACACTTTAGTATTAGGTACCTACATTCTAAGTACAATCTTAAGCATAACAGTCTCAGTAGTTATATTTATTAACTTTGGACAATATTAATTCAACTGACTCTAAGTAAAATGTTATGAAACATTGTATACAAAACATACTAGCTTATAAATCTCTGCTAAAACATAATCAACAGTAAGTAAATAATTAAAAAATAGAATTATAAAAGTCTGCGTAATAACTAGGAATTAAGTTTTTATTAATGAGATCACGTAAATCAGATTTCTTACGGTCACTAAATTCTAATCTTTGTGAGTATGCTTTGGTTACCATTATGGCATCAACACCTTCCATTTTCTTCCGTTTGTTTCTCATATTAACCGAAATAAATTCGTTTTGTGTGTATGAAGTTTTATACAAAAACACAAATGGTTCCGTTTTACAAAATTTAAGAACTCTTATATTGTTCCATGAGATGTTTTGTTTGTCTACGTCTTCATTGAAATTGTAGCCCCATTTTTCTTGCAAAATCTTTAAATCTTTAAAAAAATCATAAGTGAGCTCTTTTACGTTGAAAGGTTTACCAGTCTTGCGGGAATTTTTAATTAACGTGATGTATTGGTAGGGGGTGTATAATGGTCCCGATTTCTTATTTTTTTTAATCTCTTTTTCAATGAGGTTGTGTACATTATCCCCTTCATTTTGGGTATGGCCCTTTACTAAGTATTTGTGAGTAATACTGTGAATATTTTCGAATTTAGAAACAGCATAGGAATATAATGTTGTGATATACTTGTTTTTATTTTGGCCACAACAATTGTCGGAAAAAAAAGTTATGTGAAGAGTTTTGTTGGGATTTTGCTCATTTAAAAGGTGCAAATAATCAAGAATACTTGAGCCAATTTCATTAGCACCTCTTTTGCCTTGAACCTCATCCCAGAAATAGCAATAAACATTATCATAAGCCCTTATCTCATCCACATTTTCTTTGTCCGTCTTCTTGCCTTTTTTTTACTTCTTCTGATTTCTTTGTCATTTCCACTATAGTAAAATTAAAGCAATTAAGTTTGGATTTATAAAAAAAAGATGAAGATTCTCCAGTGGGACACTGCATAACAGCCTGCAAATCATAGACCGCGCAAATATTTGTCTCGTCAATATTTTGACGATCTAAACGTTTTTCTTGACGACACAAGTCTTTTTCTTTTAGATGATCGTCATATTTTGCTTGAATATCTATTTTTCGAGCAGGGTTTGCCATTTCGTAATCTACGCATAAATCACATCTATCTTTTTTAGGTTGAAAGAAACTTAAATTAAATTCTTTATTAAAGATATTGTAATACAACCAGTAGTCACATGAAGGTTTCCCTTCTTCTTTCTGTAGCTTGTCAAAATCTTTCCAGAGATCCATAATAGTCTTCTCGCTACTTATATACTCTCTACTCGTAGACGCTCTTAAATAATGAGATTCAATCCTTGGAATCGAATTTATATGTCCCTTAATACTCTCGATGAGATTCACGTCTATTGGTTCCTTGACACGTGCTTACCCCTATTGTCTTCACTGACGAAATTTTGAGGATCAGTTTTCTTTTTTATAGTTCTGATTTGGCGGTCACATATGCCTAACGTGTTTATGAAAAATGTCTTACAAACACGAATTTATTACTATTAACGGTAAAGTAAAATGCATTATTTGGTAATCTAGGTTTGGCTGCATTGGTGTACTTGTATTTAGGGCGAATTTCCATCATACATGATCTGATATAAGATCTTTGCAAATTAATGTTACCAATAGCCCAATATCTCCCAAACAGTGTTTGTCTGTCTGTGTCGTTTATATTTTCAGAACATTTAAGCCTGCATTTACATGTTTCTTTAATACTACGGGCAGGTACGTTTTTTTTTGTAGTACATGACAAGTAAGCTTTACCAGAATTTCTTAGATTTTTTGCTACATTTTGCTTCCACTTTGTTGGATCTCGGGTACGTTTTCTTGATTTTCTAGCAGATTCCGGAAGAGTATTATTATCAACAGAGCTAGTATTTAATTGATCATTATCCGAAGAGAGTGAAGAATTAGAGGCTGTTAAAGTAGGTGCCTTTGTAAGATGTGTTATAGATTTGTCGACTGCATAAGTTGGGTCGTTGTCACTTAAATCTACGTCACTTTCGTCCGAGTTTATTGGTGACTGATAGTAATTACTTTTTACATTAGAAGTACTTGGCCTTCTTACGGGAGAAGTGCTGCTAGAGGAAGACGATGACGATGAAGTTGACGATGATCGACTCGACGAAGAACTGCTACTGCTGGGCTCATTTATTAATACAGTAGCTTGCTTAGAAGTTCCAGGTTCTTGGATTGATTTGTCACTGTTATTTATAGTATGTACCTGAAATATAAAAATTAATAAAATTGAGTATGCAATAAAATAGGGAATGTTTAAATAATTATGTAATCCAACTGCACTGAATAAATAAAACTTATAAACACCTCGGTCACTTTTGTACTGAAAAGAGGAAGCAGGTCATAGTCTGGAGTGGATACATTAGGCGAATTCTCTATAACTGAAGAACTTGTTGACAAATTACATTGTTTTTCAGGCGAATTGTCAATTATCATAATATTTTCATGCATTGGAGTCCCAAGGATGTCTTCGGTATTGTTTGCAAGCGATGAATTACATGGCACATTAATATTATTTTCTTTATCGGTTTCATTACATTTTTTTGTATCAATTTTTATTTTTTCTAAAATGTAGTCGGCGCGTCTTTTCATTTTTCTAGTTATAAGTACTGGTAACTGAGAATCTGAAATTTAATATAAAATACCTTAAAGTTGGTCAGACTTATTTATAAACACTTCAGAATAGTTTAGTATTTAGACAGACCCATGTCTAACACGGCAGTAAATAATAATGATAAATATTATTAGAGGGACTTAATAAGAGATGATTTTTTATTACAGCCAATATTTTCAGAACTTAAGAGACCGAATTAAAAATAAGTCTATAATTATTACCGTTCTTCAATAAAAGAGGGTCTCAATGACAAATAAGTCACAAGTTACTCAGGAAATTATAGTATTATATAGACTCAATTATATAAGGTCTTTATAATGTTGAAAAGTTTTACTTGTACATACCTTTACATTGAATCCTGTAGCGGCCTATTTCGGATTAGGTCTCTGTAACGTAATCTGAACACGCAACGACCTGCTCTGGACACTCGCGGCATGTTACTGCTTACGTCCGTCTAAAACCGAACAAACGCGGCGAGGGGAGGGGAGTGAGAGAGACACAAGTATACGTTATGAGCTTTCAACGCCAAAATCGGTCTATGTTTTGATGAAAGTCGATAGTGTCAGTCCTTTTAGGTCGTTATTTGAAATAAAGTCAAAATCATGATTTTTTTAATTAGGTCCCTATAATTCTAAAGGTGCGATATAATTGACCATGAGAAAAGCACTCTTTTCTGAGATCGATGCCTATCATTGAAAAAGTTTGACTCTGAGATTTATTTATTGTAAGGGCAAACGATACTTTGACGGGAAACTGTAATCTTTTAAAGGAAATAGTCAAATCCGTCGGTATCATCGGGATCGCGGAATGTGAGCGAGCTGTCCAGCCGCCGGGCGGGTGATGATGGTCGCTACAATCACATTGGCTCGCAATTCTTTTATCAAAAGTCTTGTCCCATTGCACATTTATTTATTTATTTATTTATTTATTCAAACAGGTTCTTATTGTACTAACAGCGTAGCCAAAGCGCACAATAAGGTATATATAATAACAAGTTTAAAAAAAAAAAGAATAATAATAAATACAAACAGATACGAATTTAAACTAAGAACTTAGGAAATCTAAACATACATTCAAGAAAGTTTGTACACTTATATTATACAAATCTATTTCCGGATACTGGTATACTGGTATACTTGGTATGTCGGAGCGCAGCGGGCCGCTTGCGTGTGCACCGACGGCGGCTCGAACAACCGTCGCCGGTGCAGGCGCAATAGACGGTCCGGCACATACAGTGCACAGCGAAATTGTAGTATTATAGTGCACATATTAGGAGGGCTTAAATTTCTTAATAGCATAATGGGCGTACCTACTTTTAATTTAAATATATTTAAGAAATTTTGAATGAAATTATTTATAAGTATTTTTGAAAAGAACTTTTGATAATGATTACTTAAAGAAATCAATTTTAACAAGTGCATTAATTCGGTAAATTTACTCGATTTGGCCGCGTCCGCTGCGTAAAGAGCCGACCCGGCGAGTGAGCCGCGAGCAGCAACCTGCTTCATAGATGTGCACCCCCCTTCCGTTATTGAAACAATCTTGCTCAATAAATAGTTTACTTGGATAAGGATTAATATTTGACGATAATATGATCAATAAACGTAGGCTAATAATTTTAATTACTTCTATTCTATACTTACTATTCTAGACTTTACTTTTTTTTGAGGCATTATTGAGTTCTACAACTTCTCTAAAGAAGTCAACCATACATCTCTAACCATTTAGACAGCGTTCGCGAGAATCGTTAACATACGGCAGTTATTTCGTCGACTTACTCCATAATTTTCACTACCACGAAAGATCCTATTTTCCGGGATAAAATATAGCCTATACGGATTCGGAAGAATCCCTCTAAGTGATGGTAAAATAAATTTTTAAATCGGTCCAGTAGTTTTTGAGCCTATTCAATACAAAAATACAAAAATTCAAAAATACAAAGGTTTCCTCTTTATAATATTAATATAGATAACATATTTAATTTCTTGTGAGAAATTGCTTTGCGATTGGTTGTTTCAGGTCTGTATGTATTTACCCCAGAGAGGAAAACTGCCCATATAGTATAGAAAAATTTTTTTTTTTTTTTTTTTTGTAAAATATTTATAAGGAATATCTAAAATTGAATACATTAAAAAATATACGTCATCGTCATCGGCTCATCGGAAAATAATTACTAAAGTAACTCTAAAACTAAGTGATTTTTATGCCAACAAATACTTAAATGCTCATGTTAACATAATTGTGGGCAGCAACTAAATCTTTAAATAATGTCGCTTATATTCTAAGACTATTTGAAAAAAAAAAATAACAAACCTTTACGGTCAAATGAAATGTTTGGTATCTATTTAATAAACTGTATTTCTTTATATTTTTATATAAGACCATTCAAAAAATAAACGTTCACTATAGGAAGATATGGCTTAATATACGACAGTGGTTCCCAAACTTATTTTGTCTACTGCCCACTTTGAGAATAAATATTTTTTTAGCGCCCCCATTTTTTCACCTATTTAAAAACCACTATAACTTCAAATTTGTTTAGTTAATTATTGTGACCTATATATGTATATAATGTATAGTAACAGAGAATTCTTAACGAAACTTTTATTATAACCCGCAACTAAAACCTCAGCGCAGTAGGTAACGTACAACGACGCTTAGGTCTCAAGTTAACTCTTACGAGCTCCACCTGCCAATAAGAATGATTATTGAAACGCTATTTATATAACTAAAATAATATAACTAAAATAATCAATCCTTATATAAAAACTAATGTGATCGATGAATCTGATGCTGTTTAATAAGTTTGTTAATATCAGGTTCCAATTTACTCAAGAACAGTCGCAAGTCGCCACGTTCGGTAACAAGCAAACGATTTCTCTTTTTAGTAAGCAGTGTTGTCACAGCACTAAATCCACGTTCACATAAATATGACGATGGGAATGCTATCAAAAATCGTTGAACGATTGACCACAATCCAGGGTACAATTGCGGGATCGGTTTTTGTAGCCAAAATTCTTGGTAACCATTTTTGAACTTGATTTTTATTTCCTCGTTTGTTATCAATTCTACAAGCTCTTCTTCCAGCTGAGGTGACATTGCTGTGTTGACATTTGAAAACGGATCTAACACCCAGTCTGGTATTTCCAAGTTCAAAATGTCCTGGTATCGTTCGGTGAAATCAATGTGGAGGTTTTCCAAATGTTGGCAGTAGCCAAACAATTCGTCGTTACTGCATGACACTGATAAATTTGGGATTTTGTGAAGCTCACGTCTGCCCAGATTCTTTTTGTGTAGAAGCAGTTTGGCTGCGAAAGCAGCAACGACGTTTTTTGTTTTAATTAAATTTAGTTTATCGCCTTGCAGTTGGAGATTCATGTCGTTGAACAATTTATCTTGTCTGTCATGTAAGCTATATCATTCTTTGATGTTATGAGCTTGTCTTTCAATTCTGTATCTTTAGTTTCCAAGAACTCTATAACAGAGTCAAACAGGTTGTAAAATCGAGTCAGACAATTGCCTCTTGATAGCCAACGAACTTCAGTATGAAACAACAAACGGTTGAAATCCTCGTCATTAGCTGATGAAATAATCTATCATTCAAAGAGCTGTTGCGGATTTTATTGACTGATTTGATGACATATTTCAGTGATTGAAATAGTTTTTCACTTAAGTTTCTAGCTACTAAATGTTGTTTATGAATAACGCAATGTACAGCAAGGACATCTGAAATTTTATTTTTTAAGTACGCTATGAAGCCTTTATGGCACCCTGTCATAGCCGGAGCGCCATCCGTAGCAACTGAAATAATATTTTTCAAAGGAATCCCTTTCTCATCGCAAAACTTTTCCAATGTATTGAATATGGTTTCACCTTTTGTATCGGTTTCTAAATTTCTAGCAAATAATAGTTCTTCACATATTTTCTCATCTTTAATAAATCTCACGTAAGACAACAACAATGCTTCATTAGTTGGTAAAGTGGACTCATCGAGCTGAATTGAGAATTGACTTGTCCTCAGGTGATCGCACAATGATTCTTCAATGTTTTCAGCTATTTCATCAATTTGTCTTTGCACAGAATTATTACTCAAAGGAATTTTTCGGATAATATCTGCGGCCGGTTTATGAAGTACAGTAGTTATTACTTCAGTTATTGCTGGCAATATTAACTCTTCTCCGATGTTATGTGGTTTGCATTTTTGAGCAATTAACAAAGAGATATTGTACGAAGCTCGAAGTCCGTCGTCATCTTGCTTAGCAGCCGCCGAAAATAGTTTTGCTACACTTGGCTGAGTATTATGCTTCTTCTTTAGGTCTTGAAAATATGCTACATTCTTGTCTTTCTTATCTGGATGCATTTTATTCAAATGATCCTGCAGCCTTGAAGGCTTCATTGCTTCATTCGAAAATGTTTTTAGACATAGAAGCCACAAAGGCGACGATGCGTTTGTGGGATTTTCAATAAATCCGAATTTGATATATTCCGCACTGTATTGCCGTCTCTTCTTTTTTACTCCCGACATTGTTTGGCTTTGAGAAATACGTTCAACTTCACGAGTAGTGTAGAGGAGGCGTAAATACTACTCATCTATTGCGTGCGAAACCACAAATGAAAATAAAATAAATATTACATTGTTTATATAGGAATGCTTAAGCAGCACGCACCGACAGAAATAAAACAAACATGCATAAAATAGTTTATCTCATTCGACGCTCAATGGTACTCAACAAGTCCGAACAAGTATTCAATGAACCAGCCGACTGATACAGGAATGCATAATTCGGGTTATTTAACAAAAACTTGTTAAAACATGATAGATATCTACGAGTACTAATAACTATTAAAATGCGAAAGTGTGTCTGTTGCCTTTTCATTTGTTTGTTTGTGTCTACTTTCATTACGAAACGGAGCGACCGATTGACATGATTTTCATTTTTTCTACATACAATAAAATAGCACAGATTATGAACTACGGCGTAGTTCATATACTACGCGAAGAGAAATATAGAACCCAGTTTGAGCAATCTTTTAATTCATATTAGTTGATGTTCACAAGTTGTTGTTGTGAGTCGAGAGCTCTTGCAGTCGTTGTTTAAGAGGCGTCCTAGCTAAATAAAATAACAAATCACTCCCCCCCCCCCCCCGCCTCTACACAACGCCCCCATTTTCTTTCTGGGTCTCTTACCGCCCCCTTGATACCTGCAGCGTCCACAAGGGGGCGTTATCGCCCACTTTGGGAAAGACTGATATACGAGTATACTTGGTCAACAATCAGATTAGCGTTGAATTTAACAATGAAAATATTGTATGTCATCTTAGTAAAAGAATTTTACTACAAAAATATATATACTTTATGAATTAAAACTGAAAATATTTATTTTAATGATCAACTAAATAAACTTTAATCCTCAATAAAAAATCATATAAGCTCTCTTTATTAATATTAGAATTGAGAACAAGGGTGATTGCGCACTCTTGGTATCATAAGTCCACAAAGTACGCGGGATAGTCCTAAAGAGTGCGCACGCTAATTTATTCACATACTAAATTACACTTATAAAGTTTCTATGTATGATGCACATTTATCATGCCACCATTCAGTGTACACGCAGCACTGTATCCAGTCTTCAAATATAAGCTTTTCGTAAATCTTCGTACAACCTAGGACATCTGCATATTTTTATATTTTTTCACTCTGGCGCTTTTTTTGGTTTCAAAGGTTTGTTTTCTTCTTATTGGATTCTACTTCTTCCTCTAATTTTCTTTTATAAGGAGGAATGATAATTATTTCAGACATTTTTCTGCGATTTAACGTCTTCTGGTAAATTATGCTTTTGAAATAAGAGCAATGTATATTAAAGAAAAGTTTGATTGGTTGATTACTTCTATTGTATTTAAATTGCACTATTTTCCTTGGACGTGACCTCTTCTGCATCTTTAGAAGCTTTCTCATTCACAGACTGCAGGAATGTAAATGTTTTGACAGGAGTTTATGGTATATATCATTGTTTATTTGTTCTCTCAAAAGTATACGTGGTGTCGAAGAAGTAAAATTTTCTATATTTCGGTCATTTGTTGTTATATGTTGTCATCACTTGACTGGTTGTGGCAACGTTTTGTACATTTTCTGTTACACTGGAACCGTTCTTTGGGCCTTTCAATCACCATACTTGCAAGAAAATGAACGTCACTAAATGTATCTCGATTCAAACAATATATTCCTCCAACTTTGAAACTTTCAACGGCGTTAGGTATATTTGAAATCCTCATATAAACACCATTGAATAATGTGGCTATCTGCTAGAAAGTAATAAGTCATCCAGGATGATTTAACATTAATTTCTCACATAAACATTTTCACTCAAATAAACATTTTCACCTTTATTATATAAATTAATTATTTATACTTTATTATATTAAATAATTAATTATTTCACAATACTGTTCCAAGCATTACCATTCTTGGAGAGGACAAGTCTACTTTTAAGTTAGGTACTGTTGCCCTTATTACAGCTACACCTTGTGAATCCATTTGATATTTAATTAATTATGTGCGTCAGTCCAGGGATCGCAAATATACTTGCAGGGTCCGGGTATAACAGATCGAACCAACAATCTGTCGGTTACAGTCACACGTTGTGCCGTTTTGCCTAGACTCTTAATTCTAACAGTTTACATTCGCTAAATATCTAGTTTAAATAAACCTTCCACATCTATCACAAGTGATGGTAATGATAACGAGTTATCGAGTAAATCATTATCTCAAAAACGATATGACTTATGACCAAGGAAATATATTAATTATAAAGTTTATATTGTGTGTATGCCTGACTGCAATCGTTCACCACCTGCTAATTTAGCAAAAATTTCTTCAATCCTTGGTAATGGATATTTGTCTATGTAAATATCATTACTGACGGTTATCAAGTAATCACCACAAATTCTTATACTACCATTTGGTTTCACAACTGGGACAATGGGTGCTGCATAGTCAGAATAATAAATAGGCACCAAAATACCATTTTGTACTAATCTAGCTATTTCCAATTCTACTTTATATTTAATGCAAATGGAAGAGGTCTTCAATCTTCTCACCTTCAATTTGTACGGCACTGTAAAAATTATCTCTGTCAGAAAAAAAATATCTTTTTGGCGTAAAATGTTTTTCCAAAATTCCATAGACTTTGCTATATTCCACTGCTTCTACAATTTGCGTGTATTAAATTCATTAGTAGGCGGTACGCTTCATCCGACAAATGTGTCAATAAAACTTTTTTTCTAATCGTCCGCCAAGATATTGATGAGTGCCAAAAACTATTATAATTTACTTCTAAATATCCCCCACTCATTGTATTTTGGATCAAACTTGGAGAGATTTCCGATAAATGCTGACATATTTCCGTTTTTATTTTGTATATGGCGTGTGGGTACGCGTCGCCACTGATAAATATGCGGATAATAAAAGATAACATTCTGTCGCAGTGGTCACTTTATTACTGCCGTAATTAACAATGATAAAAAAGAGGCGTGGCCGCATATATCAGCCGCTACAACAGGCCTTTGCGATCAGGTAGTTTATAATTAGGAATTATTCCATGAACAAATGCTTTAGACTATTAACAGACGATCGAACTTGGTGCGACCGCACCACCGAACCGTACCGTACCGAACCGAACACTTTATTTATTAAAATGAAGTAGTATTTTATAGAAATAGTATATAAACACTTGAAATTTTCTCGATTTTATTTTCTAAATGACTTCGAGTATTTCTTGTTCTTATTTTGAAATTCTATTGATCTTAGGCAACCTTTCTTTGAGACAATGGGATGGAAACTGAAAGTAATAAAATAAAATAAAAAATAAAAATAAAAAAGCCTTTTATTCCTTCCAGAATTGGTAGTGTTAGTAAACATTAAATAGTTTGATAATATAATCAGTAAAAAGGTTAGTAGTGATGGTTAATTAGAAAAAAAAGTTTAAAATTGTTAGTAGTGTAGTTATTCTGCAAGGACCCCTCTGCAGGTAAAGGCCTCCTCCAAAGTGAGCCAGTTTTTTCTAGACTGTGCTGTTTGGATCCAGCTTGGGCCTGCTGTGTTTTTAATGTCGTCCTCCCATCTGTTGCAGGGTCTTCCTTTCTTTCTTTTGCCCAAAGGTCCTCTCCATTTTGTCACTCTTATTGTCCACCTCTGATCTTGGAGGCGTGCTATATGCCCGGCCCATTTCCATTTTAATCTAAGAGCCTGTGACAAGCCATCGCTTACTTTTGTTATGTAGCGTATTTTAGTATGTCTTATCTTGTGTATTTTTTTTATGTCTAGCATGCTGCGCTCCATTCCGCGTTGGCAAGTTATGATTTTATTTCTTATGTTTTTGTTGAATTTCCATGTTTGGCAAGCGTAGGTCAGGCATGGTATAAGGCAAGAGTTCATAACCTTAGTCTTCAGTTTGATTGGCAAGTTGCTCTTAAATATTTCTTTTAAGCTCCAGTACTTATTCCATGTTATCTGGGTCCTGCGCTCAATCTCATGGTAATTATTTTGTTTGTCAAAGCTTATTTGCTTGCCTAGGTAGATGTATTTTTCGGTATATGGAAGAGTTTCGTTGTCGACAAATATTTGTACCTTGGTGCTGTTTGTCATGAGCATAGTTTTAGATAAGTTCATTTCTAGTCCAGCGCTTTTACTAGCTTTGTTTAGCGACTCTATCATGTACTGTAGTTCTTTTCCATTTTCTGATATCAGAACCAAGTCGTCGGCAAAACGTAGGTGACTTAAATATTCATTTTTTATTATTATACCCCGTTTAGTCCAGTCAAGTTTGCTAATTATCGACTCTAGTGTGGCTATGAATAAAATAGGTGATAATGGATCTCCCTGTCTGACGCCTCTCTCTATGGGGAACCAAGAACCAGCACATTCTAGTTTGACTCTACTTTTACTCTTCCTGTATATACTTTTAATCACTCTTATATACTTGTTTTCTACATTTTGTGTTGTTAGAGTTTCCCATATATAGTTGTGTGACACCGAGTCGAATGCTTTTTTGTAATCTATATATGCCAAGTACAACGGTCTATTTTTCTCTTGATATTTCTCGATGACAAGTTCAAGTGTGTGAATGTGGTCGATGGTGGAGAATCCCTTTCTGAATCCTGCCTGTTCGATGGGTTGTTTCGCTTCTAATGTAGAGCTAATTTTTTTGGTCAGGATTGTTGAAAAAAGCTTATATGTACTCGGCAACAGACTTATCGGTCTGTAGTTCCCTAAATCTTTTGGGTCACCTTTTTTGTACAGCAGAATTATGTCAGACTCAGCCCATTGGGTGGGTGTCTCTCCTAATTCGAGGATAGAATTGAATAAATTTGTAAAGGGTGTGGCTAGTATTGAGGCAGCTAACTTTAAAATTTCATTTGTTACATTGTCCGTGCCAGGGCTTTTGTCTAGTTTGAGTCTGTTAATTGCCTCGATGACGTCGTTTTTTTCAATCAGTGGTCTGTTTGATACGTGGCCTTCGTTGATGATGTCTTGGATCTCCTCGCTGCTGTATCTCTCTTTAACGCTGTAGAGATCACTATAGAATTTTGTTGCGATGTTGATAACGTCGCTGCGGTTATGTTTATTTACTTCGCCTCGATTTAGCTCTCCTATCCAATTTTTCTTTAATTTTAACTCTTTGAAGGCTTTTTTCGTGCTTCCAGTTTGTCTTAGGTGCTTTTCAATAGTTTTTTGTCTATAGTTTGCGTAATCTCTCCTTATATATTTGTTGACGAGTTTGTAAAGCGCCGAGATTTCGTTTCTAATTGCTCTAGTTTTATTTAAGGTTTTTTGTAAATCTTGTCTTCTTTTAAAAAGTTTTAATGTACGGTCTGTATATATTTTGTGGCCTTTCTTCTTGTCTTGCGCTCTTCGTGCGCTTTGCAAGCTTAATATGATGACACTGATTAGGTTATCGTAGTATTTCTGAATTGAAGTAATTTTCTCGGCTAGCGTATGATCTTTCGATATGTTGGAGTTTAGGTATTCTTTGAACTTGGTGATTTCTTCTTCGCTTGATATTGTATATTTTTGACAGTTGGTAAACTTTCTTCGACTTTTCTTGAAATGAGTATCATATGATAATGTTGCTCTTACTGGCCTGTGATCTGAAGGATAGTTAATGTTCAATACCTCTATGTTTTTAAAAAGAAATGGTCGGTTTGATAGCACAAAATCGATTTCATTATTATATGTTCCATCTGGTGATCGCCATGTCCATTTGTTTTTGGTTTTCTTTTTGAAGAAAGTGTTTAATATTGACAATTTGTTTTCGCTGGCGTAATCGATTAATCTTTGTCCTCTTTCGTTTCTAACTCCATATCCGTATGTCTTCATTATTAACCGTTCCTCATCCCTTGGTGTGCCAATTTTCGCATTTAAGTCGCCCATTAGAATAAGGACCTTGTGTGCTGCTTCTATTGCTCTATTAACTGTCATATAAAAGTTATCGATTTCATCGTCGCTTGCTTGTGCGGTAGGGGCGTAAACTTGAATGATGGATATGCTGGTACTCTCAAATTTGAGATTTAGTAAGGCTACTCTTTCAGAAAGACCTAGATAGCTCTCTATGTTATTTTTGAGATGGCGTTTTACTATAAAACCGATGCCATGTTTTCCAGGTGTGTGGCCTGTGTAACAAAAAATAAAGTTGTCATATTCTTCAATTTTGTTTCCAACGCGTCTTGTTTCTGCTAATCCTATTATGTCGTATTTAATTTCTTTGAGAGCTTCGATTAATTCTATCAAATGTTCATATGATGAGAGTGTTCTAACGTTGTATGTCAGAATGTACAACGATTTTTGTGGGATTATCTTATTTCTCGGAGGTTTTTTTGGAGGGTTTTGGTCGTGAACTTCCACGGTGACCAGCCGGCTTGGAAGATTGATCTGTTGTTTTGATAGAGGTTGTTGGGTGTTGATGTTGCGAGAGGGGGGTGGTAATTGTTATATATTATCGGTTTTATTTTGCTGCGGATCTGGTGGGTTGTTCATGTTTTTGTTAATCAGGTAGTTCAGCATGCCTGGTTTCAAAGCACTTTCCGATAAGCTTGAATTTCTTCTTTTTTCTGTTTGTATTTTATTTTCTTGGTAACCTGTGTCATTTTTTCGGCACCTGTCGTGATTTTGTTTTCAGGCGAAGTTGAAAGCGTTCTTTTGTTAGTACCCGTTATTTTGTTCTTTTCGCTTATGACAAGCTTATCGTATTTTATTTTTACAAGGTTTCCCTTTTCCTTTTCGATTCTTACTTGTTCTTGAAGCTTTTTCCTTTTTTCTAGAATATGTTGCGGGTAATCTTCCGTTATTTAGTATCCGGTATTTTTCAGTATATTTCTGTTTTTAAGCAAATTGATTTTTGTGCCAAGTGTAGTAAAAGTTACAGTTATCGGACGGGGTCTTTCCCCTTTCTTGCCTATTCTTCTAGCTTCTTGAATATTCCTGCGATCCAAATTTTGAGAGAAATGATCCTTGATAAATTTGACGATGAGATCTTCCAACATAGAATAGGATGCTTCACTTTCCTTGATCCCGAAAAAGACAATGTTATTTTTCCTAACTTGTTTTTCTAGAAAATACAGTCGTTTATCTTGATTTTCACATTTTTCCTTAAGGTGCTCATATTTTTCATTAAAAAGCACAAACTTTTCTTCTAAGATGCAGTTTATATTTTGCGTGACTTTTCCGTTACTTTTTCTCGGCTTTTTTCTATGGCTGATTTCTGTTCATCTAGATCCTTACGAATTTTTCGAAGTTCGTGCATAATTTCCTCCATTTCTTATGATCTTTTAAATTTTAAATTAATGTATATAAATATTTTTAATAACGCCCTCTTGTGTACTTGTTCTGAATGACTTGGTAGGACAAATCTTGAGGTAGATCGCAGATCGAAGGTGGTGTGTTAACGAAACTGATACTATTGCACAGATGTCGCTTCTATATTTGTATATATTTGTAAATTGCAAGGCTTGCAAGTCATTCACAAAAGTAGGGTTATTTATCTTAACCCTATTTTCATATAAACGATTCCGGGCGGTATAAGTCCACAGTTAACTACAATCAATTCGTGTTTCCCTTAATGTTCAATGGATGGTAGATATATGCATAGAATCACACAATATGAATAATTTTATCGTCAGTCAAGTTTTCACTAGTTACTCAGTTTTCACACAATGTTGCACGTTATCCACAATATATGGTGTAAACCAAGTATTTATTTGTCCTTTTTTTTCTATTTCACTAAGTATTTGCACTTTTTTATAATTTTAAAAACACTAACAATACGGAGCCGAAGTAAACGTTAGCACTGCAGCGCCCTATTTTGAAATTCTATTGATCTTAGGCAACCTTTCTCTGAGACAATGGGATGGAGACTGAAAGTAATAAGTAATTATAATATTTAAGTATTCGGCAATATTGCTGACGCGCCAGCGTCAGTACAAAGATCCGCAAATATAAAATGGTTCTGAGGAAATATAAGCTGATTACCTTTGCATATAAACTTTGGGACCAGGGGGAAGTCCTTCTTAAAATCCGATTTTTTTTTTACCCCGTTCATAATTAGAACAGGTGGAAGAAAATTGCCGTTTCGCCTTTTTCACCAGAAGTAAGTGACTTCACTACTCTAGTAGTACCTTTCTTGGCTAATACCTTGCCAGGTTTATTGTTGAGTTGAACATCGCTTTCATTCATATTGAAAATTCGCTCTGTATGAGTTTCTTCGCTCTGGTAATAAGGCAAAGCACGGCGTGCGGGATACAGCGTGAAGCTGAAAAAAAAATGTTCAGTTAATACGGTTATGAGCAAATCAAAAAAATTGGCTACTTCTGCCCTGCTTAGACCCTTCGCTCTTTTAGTTGATAAGCCCTCAGCTTGCCTCACAACTATTTCGGAATTTCTTTCGATGAAGCTTTTCAACCATTGCGGTCCCGCATTATTAAAATTGTGTTTCAGTCCTAGTTTTTTGGCAAACTGATAGGCCAATTAGCGAATTATACTCCTTTCAGGAGGAAATCCCGCGTCTTCGAGCTTTAGTGTATATAGGATACTAGTCTTTTTTCATTATCAAAGCCAAGGACAGGGTATTTATTTACCTAGAAGTGATAAAAATACAATTAGATAAGTAAGTAGCTGTGTAAATGGAGTATTTTATTTATAAGCCAAAAACCTATACAATTTTAAAATCTAGAATTACCTTATGTCACCAGTTTCTGGTTTTTCTTTTCATACCGTCTTTTTAAGGTTCGAGAGAATATCCCATAAATGCGGGATATTTCGTTTATACTTCTCTTATTTATTTAGTTTTTTCTTCTTTTTTATTTAGCTCTTCGAACGGAAGTGCTAAACTTTATTCTGTCCAGTTGATGTGGCGCGGCACCACGGCTGGCATTCGTTTATACTTGCGGGGCATTTTGTAAGTAAGTAAGTAAGTAAATTCTTTATTTCAACCACATACTGCTATACATACAATATAAATCTTAAAATTCATATGTGTGCTGCTACTAACGTTAAAATGAAATTTTGTTGTTGAATATTTATGTTATTTAAGATAAACAAAAGTAAAACAAACAAAATAGTAAGCCAAAAAAAAAACCAACAAGAAAAAATAGTAAATTCAAATGAAATAAACAACTAAGGAAATTAATCTGTCTCTGCTCGTTAAAATGTATAGTTACGGATAGTTGCCCTAGAGCAACTATCCACAGGAGACAGTAGGTCAATTATCTGTTTTGCTAAGGTTACTTGCCTTTTTTATTTACGAAATAAATAAAAAACATTTATTAATAAAACCTAGTAAAGAGTGCAATTTAAACTCTAATGCATTGAAAGAAATATTTTTTTTCTGTGTAATACGGTTAAAGACATTTATTTTCTCAAAAGATTTACATTTAAATCACTTACAGAGAAAATTATAAAACATTAAGTAGACAAAAAAAAAATCATCGAAAAGGCACAGTAATACACAGTAACACAGTTAGTTAAAACGAAACCAATAACCAGTACAATACAAACAAGGGTAGTTTGAAATAGTATTAGTAAAAATAGTAACAATAATTGCCTATGTACAAAGTTATGTATCTAAGGTAGATGACACATTAAATATTTTTACTCATGTTTTATTTCCGTTCATTTATTTATTCTGTGTAAATTATTTATTTGTTAAATATGTGATATTGTTACGCGCGTTATTATTTTTATTAAGTTAATACATACATATACGAGCATAATACACAAAGACATACAAACATACATACATACATTCATAATAACAAGATATTACGAGAAATCCTTCAAAATATATCTCTTAAGACTCTTTTTAAAACTACACAGCGTTTTGATATCTTTAATACCCTTTGGCAAACCATTGTAGGTACGGACCCCTTCATATTATATACTTTTCTTGCCATAATTTGTCCTTGAATATCCCAAGCATATGTGATTAGCATTTCTAGTTGCCCTTTTATGTATATTATAATTCTTCGTGAAAGTGATTTGAGAATGAATATCTTTTGTTTCGATTTTTCTTATATGAACGCAGGTATTAAATGTGTAAATTTGGGATAGATTCATTAGTTTGGTCTCCTTATAAATTTTCGTTGTAGGTGTAAAGTAATTATATTTAAAAAGAGTCTTAATAAGTTTGTTTTGTATTGCTTGTAATTTCAGTAGATTAGTTTTAGCTGCTGAACCCCAGATTTTAATGAGATAGTCTAAATGCGGTTTAGCTAAACAGTTATAGATAGTATAACATACATTTTTAGGAAGGCATCGTACTATGCCTCGCATGGCTCCGATTATTGAGAGAAGTTTTTTACGCGTTTTATTCTTATGTGGTTTCCAAGTTAGTTGGTTATCTAGGACTAAACCTAAATATTTTTGTGTATTGACCTTATTTATGAGTTCCCCGTTAATTGTAAGTAGTTTGAAATTTCCTATTTTTTTATTATTCGCGGCAAAAATTATATAATTAGTTTTAGATGTATTTATAGTTAGTAAATTGCACTTTAGCCAGTCGCTTAAAATATCCAGATCTTGTTGAGTTTCACTGATTACAGTATCTATGGAGTGACCATAGTAAAATGAACTAGTATCATCAGCATACAAAGTAATATCCCCTTTAAGTCTATTTTCATGTACATTATTTATATAAATAAGGAACAATAAAGGTCCTAAAATTGAGCCCTGAGGAACACCGAAGGTGACAGTTTGAGGCCTACTTTGATGATTAGCGAGCTGAACAATCTGCGTTCTATTTGTTAAATATGATTTTAATATTTGATAAACTTTATCTCTAATACCCAATGCCTCTAACTTCATGAAAAGAATTTCATGGCTTACTGTATCGAATGCCTTCTTTAAATCAATGAATATTCCTAAAGCTATTTTCTTTTTATCGATGTTAAGTCTTACATGTGTTACTAAATCAACAGCAGCTGTCACAGTATTCGATTTAGGTCTGAATCCATATTGCTTCTCATAAAGATATCCAATAGAATCAAGAAAATTGTTGAGTCGGCTATGTATCGCTTTTTCTAGTATTTTTGACACCACTGAGAGCACTGATATTGGCCGATAATTGTTAGGATCAAGTTTACTTCCTGATTTAAATATAGGTCGAACTTTTGCAATTTTTAACGTGTCAGGGAAATATCCCTCAGCATAACATGTATTAAAACAGATTACTAAATTTTCAGCAATTATATTTTTTAGGGATTTAATAATTTTAGTTGTAATTCCATCCACTCCTGAGCTGGTATTTGAGTCAAGGTTATTTATAATATTTAGAAGTTCTTTTATTGTGATAGGTTGTAATTGTGTTAGCTGTTTATCTTTATTTGATGCTTTGTACTTTGAAATTGGACATTTTAGATTATTATAAAATTTATGGGGTATTTTATTGGCAAGTGTACTTCCTATAGTGGAGAAAAACGCATTAAAGCAGTTACAAATTTCCTTAATGTCTGTCAACAATGTTGAGGTCGATTGTAGTTTTGAAGGTATATGAGCGTCATCTACCTTATTGCAAGTTAAATTATTTATAAGCTGCCACATCTTAAAGGGATTCTTTTGACTATTTCTGAACATCTTATAATAATATAGATTTTTTGCTGATTGAATGCTTACGAAAACTGTTTTACTTTGTTTCTTAAACTCCCTTAACAAATCCTCGTCATCTGGTGATTGTTTTAAGTCATGTCATAGTTGATTTTTTTTATTTATTAACGTTATCAAATTTTTATTTATCCATTCTTTGCAAGGTGGGTTTACAACATTAGTTTTGATTATTTTATTGCTAGAAATATGACGCAGTAGTAAGGCTTCAAAGTCTTCGTATTTCGTAATCTTAACTTTGCCAACAGTATTTTCAACGGACTTTATAAGATTCTTGTAGTTTATTGTTTCATACTGATGCTTCTTTACGCGCTCTGGGTCAGATCTTTTAATTTCGAGGTACAACTGTTTGTGGTCAGATAAACTGGATTCAATGACAGCTAGGTGAAAAGTATTTTTACTTAAATTGGTACTCACATGGTCCAGGATTGTTTTTGAAGATGATGTTTCACGAGTACAATATATATTAGTTATTTTATTGAGGATATCAATATTATTTTCTTGTAGTATTTCTCTGTAGGTTTGGACTGATTTTTCTTTACTAAGAAGATTCAAATTAAAATCACCAAACACAATAATACGGGTCTTTTTATAGTTTGTTTAGGAATTCATTGTATTTTTCAAGAAATTCATTAAGGTTAGCCGTAGGTTGTTTATAGACGACTCCAACATCAACGGAAATCGCAATTAGTTACAAAAATATTTAACAGAGATTACATACCAATATAATTCTGACGCGTCAAAGTACGTGACACTGAGGCCTGCGTGAGGGTCGCTTTTGATCATTATAAAAAAAAACACAGTCAATACGTGTAACATAGAAAAACTGAGGCATGTATGCGTCCGAGGCAACTATCCGGTTTTTACCCTAATAATATTCTAGTGGACAAAAAATTAAGAAAAAAAAAACAAGAGAACTATACTATTGTTTGCAGTTATATTGCTATCATTTAGAATTTTTTTTTTTTTTCAAAATAATTAAATGCTTTTGTTGTAAATATCTTTTTGAATTTGTCACAGTTGACTTAAATGAAATATTCCTCTTGCAATATTGACACTCCGCTGTTTTAGCATTTTCATCTACAATAGAATAATAGTTCCACATTTGTCCCTTTCGTAGCATTTTAATAAAAAAAAATTTTTTTTTTCTACTCTTCTCTAATCTCAGTTTTAGTCTGTATCCCGCAAATGGCAGGGTAGGCAGAGGGAACTTGGGAACTTTGTTAAGGAGAACCTTGGGAACCTAGTGCTCCGTTCTACTCCCGTTCCCCGCTTTCCGCCAAATTTGAGGCAATACGTGTTGTGTGGCGGAACTCAACGCCGCGCTTAGCCTTGTTACCAGAGCGTAGAAATGAGAATATTAAATATTGAAATTGACAATATTAAATTGTAATATTAAATGATAAAATATTAAATAATTTCATTTCCTCGAGTGGGGTTCGAACCCACAACCTGTCGGTTAAAGTCACACGCTTGTGCCGCTGTGCTGCAAAAGGCCTCCTTTTTTCTCTACTTCAAACTTATTAACACTAAACTAAAAGTAACACTTATTTATAAGTTCTTAATTTAATATAAAAAAATGCAAAACAATACAAATACAAAAAACAAAAATATCAACAAGTGTCCTTCAAATTTTCATTCAAGGTTAAAGTTGAAATGCGTACTAATACACACACAGTATGTGTAATTTATATTATGTTTAATTAGGTATAATTATCAAGGCTTAATAAAAAGCAATGTGCATATAGTAAACTATTTATTATTATAATACAAATAAAGAATATTTTTCTGTAGAGCAACTGAACTAAAATAATAATAATAGTTCAACATAATTAAACAATCCAACAAATCACTTTCTTCTGAGATCAGATAACAATCAAAGCACTAGACTAATCATTAATAAAATTAAACAGTCTTTTATTTAGATATTGATACTTTGGTAAATTAACGTATAACGTCATAACATCAGTCTTAAATATTTAAAAAAATGAAATAGGATATTAAAAACAGATAAACAAAATTAAGAAAATTGACTATTCTGAATCAGAAGTTTCACTATCGTCATAACGCGTCGCTATGACAACAGGCAAATTCCTAAATAAATCGTGATATGTACCCACTGTTACAAAGATCCATTAAGTCGTCGTATTTTGCCTTTGCGTTTGGGTACGCGGGAGATATTTCAACCACATTACGATTTCTTTGGCGTCTTCGAGTATTAGTGGTAATAGCAATAGTCATAAAATTACTGTCAGCCAAATCGTATCTATACCTATTCAATTTTAAACGGATCTTGTGAGCTTATGCGAACTTCTTTAATTTTGTTCCACTTAACAATAGCTCCGTTAAAATTTTTTGCCTGCCTAGTTACGATCTGTCACTAATTGTTTATAATCAAAGAAATCAGTGTGTTTCATTTCGATTACATTATACGGTTTTCCATCTTGTTTCGCCTATCTAACCAAGCTGAGCCATTCAAGAGGCGTTTAAATCATTTTTCTTTTAGATGAACGCTCTATCAAAGCATGGACACTGACGCCCTCTTGCTGAGTGTGACCTTTCTCGAGAAATGTGTGTTTTATAGATACATTAAGTTTATGGGCAATATACACATAAAACGCAAACACTATGCAATTTCGGTTCTGGTCAGCACAGTTGTCAGACCAGAACCTGAAATCATCGATACCTCTTTCGAGCATTTTTTCCATGAATTGAGATAAACAACTAGAGACCTCATTGGCACCACGTCTGGCTTCTGCCTCGTGCCACATGTAACAATGTGCCTCTTTATTCGTGGTGTGAAATTGAAAACGGATAGTTTGCGCCTGTAATATAAAATACTTAATTGGCCATGAGGCGCGTTTAGAATCCTTTGAAAATTAAAAGTGGCTGAGCAAATTTTACCTTGGGATGATTTGCTTTCAGCCTTGTCTAATTGTTTCAGCTCACGGCATAAGTTCTTGTTACCAATATGTTTATTATAATTGGTAATTTCTTCGTCAGTGGGTCTGGTTATATTTTTAAAAACATGACATTGAACGTATTGGTCTTTTTTTGGTATGAAAAAACTAAACTTGAAATTTTGGTTAACAATATCTCGATTCTGACGTTCAGATTTAGCTATTTCATCATATTTTTTGGACTGGAGCCATTCCGTGTACAATTTGAACATTCGTTGGAAATTAAGATACCCATCCAAATATAATCTGTCGGACCACTTTCTTGTATAATGTGACTCAACTGGTTGCAAGCTCTTGATGTGGTCAAATACGCTGGTTTTGACAAATTCAGTAATTTTTAAAAGGGGGTTTGAATGCCTGCCCCGTTGATCAGGTACCAATATTCCCGTTGTAACATCCATCTTTTCCAGTGCCTTATTAACAACTTGGTCACTGACAGACATAGTATTTAAAAAATGTTTTTTACATACATCTACATGTTCTATGTTGTCGCCGTCAACTACAGGCAATGAGTACGGTACGGTATCTGTATAAACTTTGCGTTTATTTTGTTTCTTTATCAAGTTAGCCACTTATATCCACTGCTTGCCTTTATCATCTAACCCCCAAAAGCTTTCAAATATCTTTCTTCTACTCTCTTCGCTTAATTTATCATAACATCTGGAACGATAATTACAAGGTGGACCCATTTTTTTCCTGCCTTAATTTTACCTTTTTTAGCCACATATTCTTGTCCCAAGTTTCGTAAGGTTTTCCTTTTCACGTCTATCCAGTCTTTTACGTGTCATTGTCTTACGTTTCCTTTGTCTCTTCTTGTACGGTGGTGGTTTACTGTTTGCGGACTAATTGATATAACGGATAGGGGGCTATTTGCTTGCGGAGTTGAACAACTACTTACACATGTTGGTGATGGCTGAGATGCAATATCTAATATTGACAAATTTTCTTTTTCTATGTAATATGGACATAAGTTATTGTCGCAATCATAGTCCAAATGATTAATGCTACAGGTAGGTGAAGGATGAGCTGTTTCAAGATTTATAGAATTTGTCGTGTTTGTTATCTCCAGATTTTCAAAATGTCAACATCTGATATAATATGAGCTAACTCATTCATCTCTGATTCTTTAAAAGAAACTGGCAACGGAGAATTTGTAACGAAACATAATTGTAAGTACTAATTTTATACTTACCTAGTATTTTTAAGTGTATATCCAAATCTCTATTAAGACAAAGAAATGTGAATAAAAGTGAAACCCTGAAGCATTTTGAAACGTATTTAGTTGTAAGTGCAACGCAAAATAAATTGTCAACATGCAATAGAAATTGGTGTAATTAGTTCCGACGTAAACTGTTGTATGTTTCACATAACACATAATTTGTTATTACTCAACGACGTACATTGTTGTATGTGAATATACAACACTGATTTTATATTTCTAAGCGACGTAAGTTGTTGTATGTAACCTATACAACAGTTTAGGTTGTTATCGTAATATAATTTGATAAATATCATTACAAAATGGAAAAATAATGTCATACCTGTGATATTACGGACGTTTGAGCTACTAAAACTATCCAGTTCTATTTGAGTTAAAGAAATATTGTAATTTTCTATCGTTTTTTTCTGAATAACTCACATTAGGCGTCTCTGTATTAACCATATTATTGATCATATCACATAATATTCGGCCTCTACTTTTTACTACTCGGGCACGTTCCATGTTCCTATAAGCTATAGCGCAGAGATTACAAAATTACATAAAAAAAATCGATTATAACTGCGCGACGTTCATCCGTTCAGACGTCCGGGATGAACTATCGCATGTAAAGCCGGCTACACACGCTTGGTGTTTGTCACAAATGCCAAACAGCGAACAGCAAATGCCAAATACCTATACCGACACCCAACATAAACAAGCGTCTTCACGCTTGGCGAACGTGCCAGTGTATTTTGTATCGGCAATCATGGCGGACGACGAGCTTGTGGCAGCTATTAGTTTCGGGTTGACTTATTTTTATTTTAAATTGTAGCAAAAAAATAACAAAAGAAGAAGACAAAGACGTTGGTGGATGATCAAAATTCACAAAAATCGTACAAGGTAACTGCGATCTCGTACCTACTAATATAATTTAGGTTTTATTTACAGCATATTTAATTTTACTACATTTTTTTTTGTTTTAGAAACTATATCGACGAAAAATTTTGTGAGCTTCTCCATGAACCATCAGGAGAGTTCCATAACTTCTGTCGGATGAGTTTTGCCGATTTCGAATTTTTGCTACACAAAATTTATCCTATGATTTCGAAGCAAGATACGGACTTCAGAGACGCCATACCAGCAAAATATCGTCTAGCTATAGCATTAAGATTCATCGCAACTGTTGAGTTACAAAATTTTACACTATTTATTCAGAGTGTCTCCCAAATAATATCAAAAATTGTACCTGAAGTCTGCAAAGCTATTAACGAAGTTCTGAGAAATGAAATAAAGGTAAGATATTTTTATGTACAGTAAAAAGCCGTAAAAATGTGGATAGTCAAAAATTGTTTATTTAAAAATCTAATATGCACTATATTTATTCAATTTCACTATAATCAAAGTCTTCATAGTAGGCTTTAAGTAATTCCGCATTAACAATGTTTTGTCCTGTTCGTGGTGCAACTAATTCATTTGATATAATATGAATGGTTTAGGGGGTTGCATAATTAGTCGAAGGCAAGTTCAAGGTAAGTTGTAATGCGTACTAAGATTTAACTTTTACCGTAAATCGGTAATATTTGAATATTAGTACGCAAGTATTTAATATTTCTATTGGAAAATCAAAACAAATAAATAATTATAATTAGCGAATATTTTTAAATACGTTAAGTTCTCATTATTATTATTATTTTTCATGGAAAAGACAAGGCAAAGGAACGTACCGTACCTGACGGTGAGTGATCACCGTCGCCGTATCATAGTATCATACATACGATAATATAATACTTGTTCGGAAGAGCGCAGGCGCAGCGGCACAAGCGTGTGACTGTAACCGACGGATTGTGGGTTCGATACATACGAGAGGAAATGAAATATTATATTTTTTTTTTTAGCTTCACGGTGCATCCCACACTAGGCAGGGTAGGCAGAGGGAACGGAAGTGGAACCTAGTGTTATGACACTCCGTTCCACTTCCTTTCCCCACTTTCCGCCGAATTTGAGGTATTGCGTGTCGGGGGCGGAACTCAACGCCGCGCTTTGCCTTATTACCAGAGCGAAGAAATGAAACATTAAATATTTTAAACTGAAAATATTAAATATTTCATTTCCTCGACTGGGGATCGAACCCAGAACCTGTCGGTTACAGTCACACTCTTGTGCCGCTGCGCCACGACAGGCCTCAAATATTATTTAATATTATTTATTAAAACATTTAATATTTTCATTTTCATTTCTTCGCTTTGGTACAAGGCAAAACGCGGCGTTAAGTTCCGCCACTCAACACGCAATGCCTCGGCGTAAAGTGGGGAACGGAAGTGGAAGTGGGACAGAGTGTCCTAAAACTAGGTTCTCAGGTTCCCTCTGCCTACCCTGCCTTGTGTAGGATACAGCGTGAATTTAAAAAAAAAGTAAATAAATGCACAGAAGAGTTAATGTTTCTTTAGAAAATTACAAGATATGCCGTCTCAAACAGCGGCAGTATCGATCTTTAATTATATAATAATATTTTCAATTTCAGGCTCGTTTGCTCCCGATTAGAGCAAATGAATCCGCTGGGGAAATGGATAAGAACACTTTAACAATATTTAAAATGGATAAGAATAAACTCTGAGTGTCATGATTGAGGAGATTTTTTTTTCTGCTACCTGTTTACAAGTGTTGACAAAGTAATGATTATTTCTGTAAATATGTCTAAAAATTTGGGTGCTTTCTTTATGATTTTTATTTTAATATTACTGATTTTGCGGGTCGTTTTCTACTTTTTACCTCAACGCTACGCTGTGGCATGTTATCTGAAGAAAGAAATGAAAATATTAAATTTATTTGGTAAGATATATTAAGTATTTATTTAGTAAGAATTTAGTTTAGTCAATATTTACTTATTAGAACACGACAACAATTTATATTATTAAGTAAATAATTATTTGAAAACTGTTCAGTGAAAGATAGCAGTGTAAAGATGCTAAGTTGCGCGTATTGAAACAGAGATGGCGCTGTACGTAGTTAGATCGCGCTATCGTTACGTTCATACAGAGTGTACATACCAGGGACTCCCTAAAAATTCGGTCCTCTGCCTACCCTGAAAGTGGGGATATTAAATATTATATTTTTGAAATACGGCTGTCTTGTAAATAGACGTGCCGTAATATATGCTTATGTGAGACCCTATAACTATTATAGGGATTCGGGAGTCCCTAGTAGGGGCGTGGAACAGTTACTTCGTAGTTCATGCGAGTAGGGCCGTGGATGATATATTTTAAAGTAGTCTTTTTTATAGGGAACGTTAGTTAACTTAGTAGGATCCCGAAAATGGTGAATGTTTGTTTGTTCGTCCGCGATAATCTCAAAAACGATTAACGTAATGTAAATGGAGTTTTTATTATTATATTTTGTAAACATCTAACAAGATTTATTGTTTGTTTTAATTAAATTGGTCAATAAATAGGTTATGACAATTTAATATATCCAGTTCAGCAACATTTAATAAATTTAGCTGAAATACCAGTTTTCTATGTATTTAAAAATATTGTCTTTAAAGTGGTAATGTAAGAGCCAACCAAATTATATTAATTAATTTAAGATATTAAATCTTAGTCTATTATTTTAAATATTTATATTCATATGCAATGCAAATTATATTTTTGTTAACTTACAAGCAAGGCAACGAGCGGCGTTGTATATCGTTAAACCTGCGATTGCATTTTGGAGTTAAACTCCGTGGATGACTTTATTCTTTTAAATTGATTCATACATTACATTGTACATTTAATACGATGCGCCAGCGACTTCTGACGCTTTATTAAATGATTATTTATTACAATACATTAATAGTGACGTTCGTGACTTCCCGATGTGAAAATGAGTAGCATTTAGGTGTTATATTATATATATTTTATAGATATAAAATACGACGTAGATTGGTAAATATAGAAAAAAGACTAAAAGTGGGGAGCGGAACGGAGTGTCTCAACACTAGGTTCCCGAGTTTCCTCCACCTACCCTACCTTGTGCAGGATACTGCGTGAAGCTGATTTATGCTTATTTTATATGGAGCTTAAACTGAAATTGTTTGGAAGATACATACTTTATGATCGGTAATTCGTTAAGATCATTACCCTGTAAAATTTCCTTAGTGTACAATTTCCAGAGAATCCCGCATTCGGCAGGGTAGGCAGAGGGAACTTGGGAACCTTGTTCCTTACTTATTTTATTTTATTTGTATTTCTTTTCAAATATATGAATGTTGATTACAAATGAAATATTAAATTAAAGTTTTAATTAAAGTATTACAAAATACGTTATTAAAATATAACTTAAAGATCGATTAGTGATTTTGGCTTTATGTATACAATTTGTAGATGTGGTTATTGTATTTACCTTAGGTCTTCAAGCAAACACAGCACACAAGTTTTTATAGTTTATTGTAACACTTAATAAATAGTCAATACAGAAGGAGAGTCAAGCACAAGCGGTAGCACAGAGTATAGAGAAAAGTTCACAAATAAGAAGTAGAAAAGAAGGTAACAATTATAAGCTTAACAGTAATGCACAGCGTAACTATAAGTACAAAGCTATAGCGAGTCATATGTTCTAACGGCTACTGAGGACCGGTTCAAACGTCGCCGGCGCATCACCTGACTACCTCGCCCCGCGCTCCCGCGGGGTGTAAGATCGTTATACTATGCGACGGCCGACGATTAGCAATAAATTACTATGCGACTCTTTTGCATAGTGCTAATTATATAAATATATTTTAATTAAATGTTGTACATATGAATGTGATGTATGTATGAATGTGATGTATGTGTGTAAGTGGTCCCCACATCACTGCCCCCCAGAGGCCTGGTCTAAGGACGATAAAAATCCGGGAACCGAACTGTCCGCCCGGAACGTGTGGTTACAGCTGCACCTGCTGTGGATTTAGCTGGGGCTTCCCTGTCACTCAATATGTAAGCTGGTTAGGGCAATCAATTGACACGGTTGTTTCTTTCCCCTTGAATAACATTTTAAAAACTTTGTCACTTCGGGATAACACTTTGTGCGGGCCAGTGTATGCAGGTCGGAGACCACTACGCAAGGCATCTTCACGAAGAAACACATGTTCACTGTGGCTCAGATCTTTAAATACGAATATTTTCTCCTTATTGTGATGGGTTGCCGCTACCGGCTTGAGATTTTCTGTAATACGGTGCAGACGGGCTGTAAATTCTGCTGTATCGCTGGTAGATGGAGTATTTGGTTCGAAAATTCTCCAGGCAAGCGTAGAGATTCTCCGTACACTAGATCTGCTGGGGAAGTCTGCAGATCGTTCTTGAACGCGGCTCTGATGCCAAGCAGCACCCACGGTAACGCTTCCGTCCATGTGGTGTCAGTGTGACACATGATAGACGCCTTCATTTGCCGATGGAAATGCTCGATGAGGCCATTGCAACTTGGGTGGTACGCGGTCGTTCGACGATGCTCAAAGCCAGCTATTTTGGAAAGATGCTGGAATAGCGCTGATTCGAACTGTCGACCACGATCACTTGTGATACTCAGTGGACAGCCAAATCTGGCGATCCACCGGACAATAAAGCTTGCGCCACTATTTCCGCTGTTATGTCAGCAATAGGTATGGCCTCAGGCCACCTTGTGAATCTGTCAATTGCCGTCAAACAGTAGCGATGGCCTTTTGACAGTGGGAGTGGTCCCACTAAGTCAATGTGAATGTGGGCAAATCGCGAACGAGGGAGTTTGAACGTGCCAACCGTTGAGGATACATAGCGGGTAATTTTAGCGCGTTGGCAGGATAGGCACGCTTGTGCCATTTTCTTGCAGTCGCTATTGATGCCTGGCCATACGTATCTCTCGGATACTAACTTGGCGGTAGCTTTATGCCAGGATGGCTGAGGCGAGTGCATGCTTGTGAATATTTGTCTGCGGAATGGCTCTGGCACGAATGGTCTGGGAGCCGGTGTGCTGACATCGCAGTAAAATATTCCGGACTTCCACCCAATTTTTGTCTTTTAAGACGCAATGCTGTGCCTTCTCGCAGCAATTTTGCCAGCTCCAGATCCGTGGCTTGAGCGCGAGCCAGGTCGGTGAGGCTGACTGGTGTCTCCAGAGCTTCGATTCGAGATAAGGCATCGGCAACTATATTATTTTTGCCAGAAATATGCCTTATCTCGGTAGTAAACTGTGAGATGAAATCGAGGTGCCTATATTGCCTCGGTGAACAAATGGTTTTACGTTCGTGGAACGCGAAGGTGATGGGCTTGTGGTCTGTGAGGATCACAAAGTGCCTCGCTTCTAGCATATACCTAAAGTACTTCACCGCTTCGTAAATAGCTAATAGCTCTCGGTCGTAGGGTGAGTACTTAAGCTGAGTTGGGTTTAGCTTTCTGGAGAAAAAGGCTAGTGGCATCCAATTACCGTTTTTCCACATCTGTAGCACTGCCCCAATGGCTTTGTCAGGTGCGTCTGTAACTAGCGCTAATTTAGCTTCGCTGTCTGGGTGGGCAAGAAGGGCAGCATTGGACAAGCTTGACTTACAACCTTCAAAAGCCTTAAGGGTTTCTCCTTCAAGCTTTACAGGATGTGAGTCTTTCACTGATCCTGCTAGTAAGGAGTTCAATGGGCTTTGAATTTCTGCTGCCTTGGGTATAAATCTTCCATAGATGTTTATCATACCCAAGAATCTTCGCAGCCCCCGTACAGTTTTTGGTTGTGGAAAACTGTTGATAGCAAGGACTCTCTCGTCCAGCGGCTTGGTACCTTTCTCCGAGATGTGATATCCTAAAAAACTTACTTTGGATGCCCCGAAACACACATGGAAGTGTTAATAAGCATTCCGTACTCCTTCATCCTATTGAAAATTTCTTCCAGGTGTTGTTCGTGCTGCTGTTCATCCCTAGAAAAAATTAAGAAGTCATCGAGATAGCAGTAACAAAAATCGAGGCCCCTGGTCATCTCATCAACAAAACGTTGGAAGGTTTGGCCTGCGTTACGAAGTCCAAACGTCATGAATGGAAATTCGTACAGGCCAAACGGAGTTGTAATCGCCGTCTTGGGGATGTCTTCGTTACTGACAGGTATCTGGTTATATGCTTTAACCAGATCCAAGGTGCTGAAAACTTTACATTTATCAATGTTGTGATTAAAGTCATGAATATGACGAATTGGGTACCTGTCAGGAACGGTGCGTGCATTCAGCATCCTGTAATCTCCGCATGGTCGCCATGAGCTGTCTTTCTTTGGAGCTAGATGAAGAGGAGATGACCAGGCACTCTCTGATGGTCTCGCTGTTCCATTAGCTAGCATTGCCTGGAATTCTTGTCGCGCGATTTTTAGCTTGTCGGGAGCTAAACGTCTGGGGTTACAAGAGACCGGAGGACCTGGTGTAGTGCGGATGTGGTGTTTTGTGGTGTGTTTAGTGTCTTCGGGTGTGCGGTAAGTGCATGTTGGCTTAGTAATATCTGGATAACGCTGTAAAATATTAAAATATCTATTATTACAATGGTTAACTGCTATTTTTACGAGGATATGTTCGTTGAAGATATTGCGGGGGAAACTGAAGTGGTAAGGGACGTCGCGCTGTCCAGTAGTCGCTGGTTTCTGCAGTCTACGATGAGGCCGAAGTGATGCAGGAAATCCACGCCTATTATGGCTTTTGTAACTTCAGCCACAATAAACCGCCATGGGAAGTCTCGGCGCAGGCCGAGGTTAAGGTTGAGGTTAGCGTACCCGTAAGTGGCGATTGGCGAACCATTGGCAGCGTAGAGTTGGTAGTTCGTCCTGGTTCGGCGGTCACGTAAGGCCGTGCGTGGGAAAACGCAAAGGTCACTTCCAGTGTCGACGAGAAATTGAGTTTTCGTTCTTTTATCGGTGACGAAAAGGCGACCAGGAGTACCAAGCAGTCGTCTGTCGCCATTACCGACTGCCGCGAGCGTTTCCCTGTTGGTAGTCACAAGGCTTATTACACTTCTTTGCGTTCCTCTCCAAATTTATTATGGTACCACAGTGGGATACCTCCTATAATTTGATTGGGATCTGCTGGAACCACGTTGTCGATCACTGTGTCTCGTTCTCGATCTAGGTCGTCACCGATCCGCGATTAAGGCTTCCATCTGCCGTGTGAGCGCGTCTATCTGCCGTGACATAACTTCCAAGGCTGGAGTGGACTGAGTGGCAGCTACTTGTGGTGCTGGGTACCTATGTCGTGCACCTTATCAGCGACTTCTGCCAACGTCTGCAGATCTGCACTTGGTTGACAGGCGATAACAGTTTGTATACTGCTCGGCAAGCGACTCACCCATATCGTCTTCAGAAATTCGTCCGGTACATTCGGTCCAGCCAGTGCTGCAGGTGTCTCAGGAACTGGGACGGCCGCCTATCACCTAATTCTTCATGTACTAGTAGCTGCTGTACATGCTTTTCTCTAGAAGCAGATAATCTGTAATGAGCTGGTGGCGATACAATATATCTTTTACCTGCGCTGCGTATTTTGATCGAGGGTAGATGTAACATAATAATATTTTGTTTCGTCATCTTTAATTCGCGATAAGCTAAAATTGCCCTCAAGCTGTGCAAACCAAATAGCGGGTTCCTCAAGCCAAAATGGTGGTGGTTTTGACTGCGACACGATGTATGTCGTGAGGTGTAAACTGCTCTTTTATATTTCCAGCGGACTGGGCAGGATCGTTCATTTTTTATTTGTTTTAAAATATGGTATTGCTCACGATTTTATGCTTGTATTCCTTATATGTGTCCTTTTGGGGGTCACCAATGTAGATGTGTTATTGTATTTACCTTAGGTCTTCAAGCAAACACAGCACACAAGTTTTATAGTTTATTGTAACACTTATAAATAGTCAATACAGAAGGAGAGTCAAGCACAAGCGGTAGCACAGAGTAGAGAGAAAAGTTCACAAATAAGAAGTAGAAAAGAAGGTAACAATTATAAGCTTAACAGTAATGCACAGCGTAACTATAAGTACAAAGCTATAGCGAGTCATATGTTCTAACGGCTACTGAGGACCGGTTCAAACGTCGCCGGCGCATCACCTGACTACCTCGCCCCGCGCTCCCGCGGGGTGTAAGATCGTTATACTATGCGACGGCCGACGATTAGCAATAAATTACTATGCGACTCTTTTGCATGGTGCTAATTATATAATTATATTTTAATTTAATGTTGTACATATGAATGTGATGTATGTATGAATGTGATGTATGTGTGAATGTGATGTATGTGTGAATGTGATGTATGTGTGTAAGTGGTCCCCACAAATATATAATGTTAATAGGTATTATAATATTCATTTCTTTTGACTGTCAAATATACACGTTATTTATTAGAGCACTTTACTGAAAGAACATAGTGGTGAGAATATTTAATTTGTTACATTTACCACACGAAGCGAAATAGAGAAGAATCCCAATTATTTTCAGCTACACACTGCTCAACTGTATCCCGCACATGGTAGAGAGGGGAACTTGGGAACCTAGTGTTAAGACACACCGTTCCGTTCCCCACTTTCCGCCGAATTTGAGGCATTGCGTGTTGAGTGGCGGAACTCAACGCCGACTTTGCTTTGTTACCAGAGCGAAGAAATGAAACATTCAATATATTTTTATTTATTAAAAAATTAATAGATAATTATCTGGTGAATTATTAATTAAAGAGATGATTGTTTTGTAATAAATAAATAATATTAATAATATTAATAAACTTGTTTATTTCAAAAGTACGATACGATGGTAATATAAACTAAATAGAAGACATTGTGTAGTTATCATAATACATTATCTTGTTATCATAAACATATCGCTATAATAAATTTATGGTTTTCTAACGTTGAAGCCTACAACCGCGGACTAATGTTGCCCTCATTTCTATACCTCTTCTTAATTCTACAGCTGAGCTTCTATTAAAATTGGGTATTTGAGAGTCTACAAGGGGATCATCAAGCTCCAAGTCCATAACTTCCTCGGCAAGTAATGTTGCATTACACATGTTGTGCAATACACAACATGAATTTATAATTTAGCGTGCCCTGGCAGGGTCGTTATGCAAGACTCTGTGTCTTTATAAGCACCTCCACCTGTTTCTAAAACGCCTATAGTTCTCCTACAGTATTACGTGCAGAGCAGTTCATTTTGGTGTAGAGCTCTTCTGGTTCTTTTAAGGTATTAATGATTGAAGTCATCATGTACTGCCTTTGTGCATATCCAGAGTCTCCTCAATAATTAAATGTAATATAAAATGAAGCAACATAACGAAATATTGTGATACTCTAGTTTATATGAATGTTTCTTACCAAGCAAATAAACATTTTCACCATTTTTATTTAAATTAATTAAATAATTCTCTATTGGATGTTGGTTCCATATAAAACTATCGTGAGATGCTCTACCACAAGACGAATCCACGGACATAATGTTTAAATTTGCATCACATATCTACATAAAAAAAATAAATAGAATTATGTAAAAATATAAGGTAAAAAACTATTCTATTTTATTATTCAAACCTAATATCATCTTACATTATCTAAAAATTTGTGAAAATTAAAAGTTTAAGAGTTAAAGCCTGTCATGGCGCAGCGGCTCAAGCATGTGACTGAAAACGGAAGGTTGTAGGTTCGATCCCCACAAGGAAAAGAAATATTTATACATTTTCATTTAAATATATAATGTTATCATTTCTTCGCTCTGGTACAAGATAAAACATGATATTATGTTCCGCCACTCAACAGTTCAACACAATGCCTGAAATTCGGCGGAAAATGGGAAATGGAAGTGGAACAAAGTGTCTTAACACTAGGTTCCCAAGCTTCCTCTGCCTTATTTATGCTCTGCACCGAAAGCAGAGGCTTCGGTTGAAAAAACGTTCCTCGTTTGTTTGGGTCTTATAATAGCCACATGTGTGTCATCAATACAACCAAAACGCCAGGAAAGTAAAATTTTTCATAAAACCTAAAACATGTAGTGTAAATACAGATTTATAATGAAGCATTAAATATTAATATAAATTTGACAAACAATACCTCTTTTTAATGATATTTCTTTATTGAAAGTATTAATAAATACTTTCTCTAGATTAGGATATACTTTAGGTTATGTATAACACGTGGTGTGTAAGTTAGTTTGGGAGCAAGTGGTAATTTAGGCTCTCTATCTTCCAGCTCCTTGTGGGGGAACGGGGAAACGGCATCAAGGCTTAAGCCCCATTGCCGTGGTTGCTCTCGGCACCCATTACTATGGGTGCGTCTTTAGGAGGGCACATGGCCCATGAGGAAAACTGTACCTACTTAAGGGCAGGTACATGGGGGGGATGCTTGGATGGATGAGCGGAGGCCACCTGGGCGGTCAGCCCAGCGGGTGAGACCCTCGGTTGCCCGGGGGGGGCCCGGCTTAGGCGACCAGCGACCAAGGTGGCCGCTCAGGAGTCAGGGTTAGGGAGGGAGAGGAGATCCCTGGTAGACGCCGTCTTGCGTTCTGCGGTCGGTCGAGTATGCCAAGGGGCGATGTTTTGCAAATGCAGGTGGTCTGCCGCATCGGCACGGCCAAACGCGGTTATCGCGAGCCGGCGGATGTGGTCCTCCAGGCTCTCCATCTTCAAGTCACGCTGCAATGTTGCATTGCGGACGAAGTATGGGGCCTGGGCAACACGCCGGAGGGCGATGTTCTGGACCACTGCATGATATCTTTTTGTCGTGGGCTCAGTAGTGCAACCAGGACGGCGCGCGTACGTAAGGTGCGGCCTTACGTACGTTTTGTATAAGGATAGCTTCGTTCGTAAAGGGAGTCTCGACCGGAGTAAAGGGCGCAGCAGGTGCAGGGGCGACTTCGCTGCGTTGGAGGCCTTTTTCACCTGCCCCGTCATCGTGAGCCTGCGATCAATCACGACGCCAAGGTATGTAGCTTGTCTGGTCCAGGGGACCTGCTCCCTGCAGACTAAGCGGGGGAGGCGTTCTGTGGTTGTACCCGAAGGTGATTGCCTGAGTCTTTGGAATATTTAGGGCGAGCCTCCACTCCGCCAGCCAGTCCGGCAGCAGGTCAAGAGCTCGCTGAAGCTTCTTGGCGGCGTGATTCAAGTTCATGGACTTAGCGAGCAGGGCAACGTCATCGGCGTATAGCGCCAATAGGGTGTCCTGCGGGGTGGGGATGTCATCTGTATATATCGAGTAGAGTGTCGGCGACAGTAAGCTGCCCTGCGGGACACCGGCAGCGATAGGGCGGCTTTTTGACGTAGCGTCCTCCACTCTCACCATATAGGACCTGCCGTGGAGGAAACTGGCGAGAACGAGCGCTACGCTGTGAGGGATGCCTGTCCTGAGCACTTTGTGCAGCAGCCCAGGGTGCCAGACGCGGTCGAACGCGCTGGCGACGTCCAGGAAGGCGGCGACTGCACTCTCTTCCTGTAATGGCTGCTGCAGCAAAGTGCAGCACCCTAGCCAGCTGCAAGTGGTGGAGTGCCCGGAGCGGAAGCCAAACTGCTCTTGTCGTGGCTCGAAATGCGACTGGAGAAGCGGCAGTAGCAGCTTCTCGAACAGTTTGGCCACCGAACTGAGAAGGGTAATGGGACGGTACCCCTCGGGCGCCTCGGATTCTTGTGAGCCTTAGGCAGCATGACCACCAGGCCCTTCTTCCACGCATGTGGGAAGTACCCCAGGCGCATGATCGCGCTGAAGAGCCTGGTGATCGCGGCAATCACCTGATGGGCAGGTGTCTGAGGGCCCGTTAGTAATACCATCTATCCCCGGGGCCTTGTTAACTTGAGTCTCGTTATAGCCTTCTTCACCATGGCCGGGGAGAAGAAGGACACCTGTGCTGGAGGGTGGGGTGGGTTGGCCAAGGCCGATTTGACGTCAGCTTCCAGTTTTCGTGGGCGTCAGGTTTCGAGCTTGGATTGGACCAAATTGGGTCTCCAAGTGTTCGGCCAGTATCTCCGCTCTCTCCTCGGCAGGGTAGCGGAGAGAGCCGTCTGGATGATATAGGGGGTGCGTGGCCGGCCTCTTTTTTGTTAGTTGGCGGCAAAGGCGGTTCAGAGAGGGCTGATCCTCACTGGCCCTGTCGATCCGCCTTTCCCAAGCATTAGCATCGGCTTCTGAGAGCGCCGCCCGTATGCGCTCTTTCAGTTGATTCAGCTTGGTTTTAGCGTTGGGTCCCTGGAGCGTTGCCACTCTTTACGGAGTCTCCTCTTCCGCTCTATGAGGGCGCGCACCTGGGCCGAGATGGGTGGTCTACCTCGTGGAGTCGAGGGGATGATTGCCCCTCGCATGGCATCTTGGATGGAGGACGTCAGACGGCCTCCAGGCGATCGACACTGGTTGAATCAGTAAGAGGTTCCGGGGTAAACGGCTGCTGCAACTGGATGAGGGCCTCGAAACGCTCCCAGGAGATCCGCTCCCTCGGCGTTGGGCCTCTGGCCAGCGACAGCCTGCCTGAAATTGTGGCCAGGACAGGCTGATGGTCGGATCCGAAGGAGTCGGGGAGGGCTTCGAGGTCGATTGACTCGAGGCCCTTGTGGACCATCAGGTCTATGGTGGAGGGTCGGTGAGTGTACGCGGCGGAGTAATGAGTCGGCTCGTCAGGGCCTGACCCCTCGTCCCCGTGCCGCAGGGCGTCCTGGTGCAGGCGTCTTCCCGTGCTGCAGGAGTTGTGGCATCTCCATGCAGGGTGCTTGGCGTTCCAGTCCCCGGCTGCCATGACTGGAACGGAGCCGTCCAAGATTTTGCGCAGGTCTGCTGTGATAAGGCTCTGCGTACACGGGCGATAATTGCGTAAATACACAGAGCGGAGTCCCCAAGGCTAGTCTCGATTCCCAGAGCTTGAAACGACTGCGTGTCCGGGATGGGCAGCTGCGGAAAAACCAGGTCCCGCCGCACCGCGACTAGCAGACCCCGGAAGGAATGAGGGCTGTCCAGTCGCAGCACGTGGAAGCCTGAGATGTTTATACTATCGGCTGGGTGCAAGTGCGTCGTTTATGAGGGCTATGTCGGCCCTTCCCTGGTGCAGGAGTAACCGGAGGAACGGAATCCTCCTCCGGAGTCCCGCGGCGTTCCAGAATATTACTCTGAGCTGCTCAGGCATTGTGGAGTAGAGCGGTCATGCCTTCCAAGACGCATTGAACAGGGTCACGACCCTCCTCAAGGCGAAGAGAACCTCCTTGAGGGTGTATGGCCCTGTCAATGGCCATGTGCTCGACGGGGTGTTCCTGGACGGAGCTGTTTCTGGTTTGGTAGAGCGGGCGGTTGTCCCGGTCGTCTGTGTCGTTTGTGCAGAGGTAGGAGCAGCCCTGGCTTGCTTGACTTCTTCTGCTTTTTGTGGCTCCGCTTTGTTCTTCCTTCTGCTGCTACCCCTCTCAGTAGGAGGGTTGGCTGGGGCCATCAAACTGGGAGCGCCGGCTTCTGCTCCGACGGTGCTCACCGTCACAGGGGCGGTTGCCCTGCCGGAGTGGCGCGGAGCCAGCTGCGTCAAGGCAACTGTTCCGGCCCGTTTGTTGCGTAGTTCCCTTTTGAACTGCGGGCAGGCGGTGTAATTCGCCGGGTGCGCGCCTCCGCAGTTCGCACAGGTAGCAGGAGTCTCCAGGGGCCTGGGGCAGTCGCGCGCGAGGTGCTCCTCCCCGCACCTCACGCAAGCCAGCCTCCTGTGGCACCCATGGCTTGAGTGCCGGAAGGCCTGGCAGCGGTGACACTGCGCCGGGCCCCTCTTACTACGCCAAGCCTCAAATTTTATACCCGGATATAGAGTAACTCGGTTACGAGTATATGCGGGGATCAGGTCCGGGGGGTTCGTGAGGACGGCGAAGAAGATGCAGCCCGGTCTGCCCATCTCGCCTTAATTGGACGGACGTACTCGGCCTGGTAGCCGAGCTCCGTCAAGGCATCTGTGATCTCCTCTGGTGTCGTTGAGGCTGGTAGGCCCCGTATGGCCACCTTTCGGCTCATTTCCGACGGCAAGCGATACGAGTACAAGAATACTCTCTACTTTCTCCAGCTCGGAGAGGTACCGCTGTATGGTGCGGTACTCATCCTCCGAGATAGGGTTGAAAACGCACACCTATACCAAATGGGCGCGCGTTGGGGGAATGTCCGAGTTTGTCTTTGAGCGCTCTGAAATGGAGCGCCCAATT
>CM032413.1:10202860-10365432 GCA_019049475.1 Eueides isabella | reverse complement strand
CACAGTTAATACCCTCGTATAAATCTAAACGTGGATTACTCAATCCATTAGGCTCTCTTATAAAGATTATTACAGGAAATTTAGACAATGAAGACGCGATTCGCTATGATTCCATTGTATCAGAATTAAAAATAAATCAAGCATATATTGACAAAAAAAATTACATTGATCTCCCAAAATCTGGGTAGTTTTATTAACAGTACTGAAGCATTACATAACAATACATTAATATTAAATGAGAAGATTAAAAGAATAGAACGACTTGTTAAGAATATGATTACTAAAAGTGAAAACTCTATATACTCGATATATGTTTTAGGTATGTTTGATATGTTTCTATGTAATTTTAGAACCATCTATATTTTTAAATGAAATAGAAACTGCTTTAGCTTTAAGCAAAGTGTCTGTACTCCATCAGTCTATAATTAATTCTAATGAATTATTAGATATATTACAATTGATATCCCAAACTGATAATTTGACATATGAACCTAATATTAACAATTTGATAAATATAGAGTCTACTATATCTGTAAAAGCTTATACTAAGAAAAGTCAGATAACATTTATATTAGAGGTACCGTTAACAGATAATAATTCTTATAATTACTATAGATTATATCCAATTCCAATATATAATGTCACTGAAAATGTAACGACAATTGGTAATTCCTAAATATCCTTACCTGATGGTGAAAAGTTCTGTGTACTTACCCTTAGCCCGGCCTTGCTCGCGTATTGCTGTGGGGGATCAGTTCCTGTGCTCTGAAAATGAAATAGTAAGATATCCGGAACCAACTTGCATAGAGCAATTAATGAGTAGCCATCGGATGTGTATTTCACACGTGGTAAATGTAGAGGATATAAAAATCCAACATATCAACACCAATAGTTGGATAGTTTATTCTAAGTTCAACTCGAAAATAACAATTAAATGTAAAGATGATACCTCTTATCAAATGATACAAGGCACACTTATCCTAACCCTAGAAGAAAATTGTAACATATTCATAGAGAATATCTATTTATACCACAGAAGTACGTATGCAGAACATATGATATTCAAAAAGGTTCCGCTTATCCAATTGCCCAAATTAAACTCAACAAAAACAGGATATCTCTCAACGGTCGACTTGAGGAGTGTAGATCTCAGTGAAGTGAAACAGTTATCGCACGTACTGAAAACATAATAGTAAATCCAATCCCAGTGATATTGTTGAAAGTCTTAGTGAAGTGAAAACCCTAAAAATAATCAGTTTTGTCTCTCTGTCCCTATATATGTCCCTACCGGTATTAGTGATGTGTTATGTAGTCTATAAGTTTAGAGTTAAAATTTTTAATGTAAAGCGAAATCCTCAGTCTAGTACTCCAGCTGATGATTTCGTACTTAACGAGGGAGGAGTTATGCAAGCGCCTGGGAACGTAACCGGAGATATTTGTTTTTCACGCTAGATTTCGCGGAAGACTCCGCGTTGCATTCCCAGCGATATGGAATAGAAAGAAGGGAAGTCGTAGTTAACATATCACTCTGTTAACACGTATTTAGATATATTTAGTTTTAAAGTATTTTTTTTAATTGAATTTTTTATAGTTAACATATCACTCTGTTAACACATATATTTAGTTTTAAAATATTTTTTTAATTAATTTTTAAATAAAATACTTCATTTATTAGAAATTGTCTTCATTATAACAAAAGGCTCCCAAACTTGACTATCTACGAATTTAATGCCGACAATGTTTATATACTAAAATTATACGCAACTTGAGGTATAACTAAGTTTTTGTTTCATCGAAATCGGTTCACTCTTTTAAAAGATATGATTAATTTAGTGAGTTCAAGAAGTAAAATATTACGTTACGCAATTCAGTATAGTACGAGTACTTGCAACGACATCTATACTAATATTATAAAGCTGAAGCCCACACGTACACTCACGAAATATTCTTTGCTTACTTATGTATAATCATAAAGGTGTCATGAAAATTAAATTAATTGTAAGTGTAATTTAAGATAGTTAGTTTTTAATACATAATTTGGTAAAATGCCTTCCACATTTGCATAAAATCTCTCAGGGCGCAATTTATGCTAAGGTGTAACTGAAAAACAGCGATGTTTGAGGGTCAAAACTCAATCGTCATTAGCTGAGTTACACCTTTTGCCACAAACCATAACTATATTCCAGAAAACTGTCTTCTGTATACTATTTTAAATGTAAACTTTTTGTGGCAATAAATGGTTATTATTATTATGTTTCTCGGCTTAAGTTCTTGGGTTCAAAACCGAACCCGGTCCTTTGGAAGGCTTGCGGTGGGACACAGGTCCAACACGTAGAGGCCCCTTCGAGAATATTAAAATAATTTGCTGTGCCGCATTAGCCGGGATCCATCTCTGAATAACCAGAGGTAATTGCCCAGAGATGGTCTCCGAATAATGCGTAGAAACTATATAAAATATGAAAAACTAAATTGGGTCTATGGAATGTAGTTTGGATGGATCGGGAACTGGGCTATTGGAGGAGACTATCGGACGTCCGCCTTTTCAACGTCTCAAATTGAATGTTTGACGGACGGTGACTCGCCTCCCACTAGATGGGCCCCCACAAAGCGGCGTAATGCCTCGGGCGCAACATCGGCGTGGTCGGCTGAGGGTGCAGAGAGGTGTGCACCGGTTTCACCATCACGAGAAACTCGTGAGCGGGTTTCCCCGTTATTACGCAGATTGAGCACTTCCACTCTTTCGAGCATATAGCTCTTGCGCTCCACTCTGCCGGCCAACAAAGGCAAGCCAGAGGCGGGGGATAGATTACAATTCCCCTCTGGAGGACTCAGGTCCGTGGGGTCGCCACTCCCCAACAGCTCGCCACAAGCTGCCCTGCGGGTTTATTATTATTATTATTACTACCCCGGGAGCACTTTTTGTTTCATAGAGTTTCTTATTACAACTTCATGGATTGTTTGCCCGCCGTTCTATCCGGCACGAGTCAATATTGTCGCAATTAAAAAATTAAATAGCATTTGTTGTACAAATTTTCTTTGAGTTTTGCCAGCGCCTCTGTGCGCTTGAGTCGCATTGCGCGTCGCCCCGCGCGCGGCGCCCCTCGATCGTCCGGTCCTAGCCGAGTTGTTTCGCCGCAAGCCGAGCTTCGCCGGTGAAGACCAAAGACTGCCGAGAGCGGGCACCTATTCTGACTCCGCTTGCTCCACCATGAGCGGCCGCAGCGGTGCGTGTGCGCAGCGCGACCTGGATCGGTCGCGCTGCGCACACGCGAACAGGGGGACCGGGGAAACCCCTCCCCGCCCCCGGCATTTAGCGCCAGCAAATTGCCTGACGCGACCGCCTTCCATGTACCGCGTCACACGGAAAAGAAGAGATATAATAATAAAAGAATTATTGTAAATTTCAAACTGAAAAAATTGATGACCCAAAAAAGCATTACAAATGAACCTTCGTACAGTATAAAATACATTTTGGATACAACAAATGAATGCCTCAGCACTTTAAAAAATCTGGGCATCGCTTCATCTACTTGGGACCCCATACTAACACATATAATAGTATCTAAATTAAACAGTGAATCCGTCCGTCTATGGGAACAGAGTATTAGTACCACAGATTGCGACCAAGAACTACCAAGAACTATTCAATTAGGTTCCTTCCTTGAAACACGATTCAGAACACTAGAAGCACTAGAGTCCTCAAAACCACTAATAAGATCACGCACAAACCAAACCTCTTTTCATGTTGCATTCGGTGGGACAGCTTGTAAATACTGCAAAGGCGATCACATGATACAAAACTGCAAAGATTTTATACAATTATATTATGATGAGAAGAAACTATATATCGAAAAGAATGGGCTATGTTTTAATTGTCTGATACCAGGTCACGTAGTATATACATGAAAACAAAGAACGTCCTGTCGTATATGTATATAATAAAACTCGCTAATAGTTTTCTACAGACTGACATTTATTATTTTACACAGCTACAGTAAATAAAAGTTTTCACTCATGCATACATAGATGGCACTAGTAGTGTGATATTTTGTTACAAGTTGTATATTTATTTATAACATCCTCTCTTAACAAAATGTTCTGATAATTAATGTTTTAAATTACTTTACAAAATGTTGTACAATTTTAACAAAAAAATATTTTAGAAACTATATACTTATTTTAATTTACTTCCCCTATTCCCAATAGAACTATGAATTTATAATGTTTATTTAACCAAAGTGCTTTTGTAAATATATCTGCTGGCATAGAAGAGGTTTGTAAATAATTAATTTCAATGTTGTTATTCACAACACACTCTCTAGCAAAGTGATGGCGTACATCGATATGCTTTGTTCGTTTGTGGAACATAGGATTAGAAGCTAATTTTAAAGAACTTTGATTGTCACTGTAAATTCTCAACGGTTTATTTTTATTACACATACCAAGTTCTGACATTAAATTCTTTAAATAAATTGCTTCTTTACAAGCCTCTGCAAGTGCCATATATTCGGCCTCTGTGCTAGACAGGGCAACTGTTCTTTGCTTTCGAGACTCATAGCTTATTACACAACCCGACAATACAAAACAATATCCTGTATAAGATCTTCTGTCAATGTTACAGGATGCCCAGTCGGCATCAACAAAACCATGTAAATCAGAAAAAAATTTCTTAAAAATTAAACAAAAATGTTTAGTCTTTTGCAAATATCTTAATTATCTTTTCAGATGTTTCCAATGTGTTTCATTATAACATGTGTTATATTGGCTCAGAAAACTAATACTATAGGAAATATCTGGTCTTGTGAGAACTGAAAGATACATCAGTGAACCAACTAATTGTTGGTAAGGATAAGCCTCACTACAATTGCCATTAACAGCCTTATCTAGTTTTAAATTTACTTCCATTGGAGTATCTGAAGTTTTGCAATCACTCATACTAAATCTTTTTAAAATATTGTCAATAAATTGTTCTTGGTTCAAAGTTACAAAATTCTTTTCAATATTTACATTCATGCCAAGGCAATTTTTTATTTGACCTAAATCTTTTATCTTGAAATCAGACTCTAATACACTTCTCAACCCCTTGTAGGTATTTTCACAGTTATAAAAGACAAAAAAGTCATCGACAAATATAGCTACATACACTTTTACATTATGATTACATTTCATGAATAGACAGGGTTCATATTGAGATTTCTTGAAGCCCAACTTTAACAGACTGGATTCTACTTTTATGTATCAAGCCCTAGCAGACTGTTTCAGCCCATATATGGCCTTTTTTAACCTCAAAACTTTATTTTTCTCACAATTTTTGAAATTAGAATTTTCTGGTATTTCCATAAATACACATTCATCTATATTACCATTTAGGAAAGCTGTTGGTACATCTAAGTGATTAATTTTTAGGTCTAGTTGAACACTCAAGGCAAAAAGTAGTCTCAAAGTAGAATAACGCAAAACAGGTGAAAATGTTTCATTATAGTCCATACCTTTGATCTGGGTGAAGCCCTTAGCTACAAGCCGGGCTCTGTAACGCACATTACCATTGCTGTCACACTTTTTCTTAAACACCCACTTGTTTTTCACTACTGTTCCCTCACTTGGCCTTTCCACTAACTCCCATGTATCATTGTCTCTAAAAGATTTCAGCTCCTCTTGCATAGCACTACACCAATGTTCCTTTTCAGGGCCCGTGAGAGCGTCCTGTATGGTTATTTGTTCACTAGTAAAGTCTTCAACACACATATTGGAAAAACCGTACCTCTCTGGTGCACGACGAACACGCCTCTCTTTTTGATTGTCAGAATCGCTTTGAGCAGTGACCAAGCTGTCATCAGTTACTAAGCACTCACTATATTCTTCATCCTGATCACTTGACGACTTACTCACAACATATGTTGGATCGTCTCTGCTTGGTCTCTCATTGTTTTCACTGCTTATTGAATTTTCCTCCTCAAGTGTTGTATTCTTTTCTATATCTGGCTCCCTCTCTTCAACCACAACATCTATTGTGTCATTCATATGATTCTCCATGACAACAACATCCCGTGCCACAGTAATTTTATTTGTTTTCTGGTCATATAATCTGTAGCCTTTGGTATTTTCTGAATACCCAACGAGTCGTAACATTTGAGATTTTTGTCCCATTTGTTACGTCCTACTTTGGAATATGGACCATAACTGGACTTCCAAACATTCTAATATGCTATAGATCAGGTTTTCTACCAGTCCACTTCTCATATGGGGTAGTATTATTCTCCAAAACAGCTGCTGGCGATCGATTCTTCAAATATACTGCTGTATTTACAGCCTCTGCCCATAGGTGCTTGTCGAATGAAGCATCATACAGAAGACAGCGTGCTTTTTCTACAATTGATCTATTGTATCTTTCGCTTAAGCCATTCTGTTCCGGTGCATAGGCAACTGTCTTTTGATGTATTATTCCATGTCGCTTTAAGTAATTCTTCATTTCTACTGAGCAGAATTCTCCACCATTATCAGACCGCAATATCTTAATCTTTTGTGACTGTTGATTTTCAACTTGCTCTTTAAACTCTCGAAAATACTTAAAAGCCTCATTCTTTTCCTTTAGGAAGTATACAAAGCACATCCGGCCGTAGTCGTCGACAAATAGCAAGTAGTATCTAGCTAAACCAAGTGATCTCTTCTCCATAGGCCCACACAAGTCTGTATGAACCACTTCTAGGACTCTGCTGCTCGTGCTGAAACTGGCGGAGAATGGCAGCCTAGTTTGCTTGCCTTCACAGCAAACTACACAGCTTGATTTGCTTATATCGTACTTTTTCTGGTATGTTACCCCTTTTGCTCCTTTCTTCATTTTTTCGAGGTCATTTATATTAATATGACCTAAACGTCTGTGCCAAGTGTTACATGAGGTCTGTGCAGCTGCCGCTAAAACCTGCTGTGATTTTACAATGTTTAATCTGTACACTTTATGCTCGCTTTCCAAGCTCGCTTCACCAACACAAACATTCTTAGAATTGTAAATGTAACATCCATCTCTATTGAAGGATACTCTGTTACCATTTGCTATCATTTGGCTGACTGAAAGCAAATTCGTGGTGAGTGTTGGTATGCACAAAACGTTGTTCATTACTACTTCATATGTGATTGTTTTCACTCGCGTAGTAAGCCGAAGATCTCCGGAGCATAACACTGGAACTTTTGTGCGATTAGCGACAATAATTTCTTTGACTTTCGGTTCGTAAGATATGTTTGTCATGTGAGCACTAGCGCCAGAGTCGACGTACCAGTCGTTTTGTTTGAACTCTCGCGTAAGGAAAACTGCACTCAACACGTTCGAAGTTGATTTCTGTTTGTCTTTATTTAATAGGCGGCACTGGCTCTTAAAATGTCCTATCTTTTTGCAATGGTAGCAACGAATTTGTTTTTTCTGGTTGACATTTGCACTGACAGGTGACAGTTGCGTTTCGTTTTTGCTACTACCATTATTAGTTTGCACTTGCACCTGTAGGTGGCGCTTTTGACCATGTGCAATTAGCGCCTTCTTGGTTAACCTCAAAATCCGAACTCATATCTAGCAATTTTGTTTTTATACCATCAGCACTTATCAATCCTGAATGTTCTATTGCCATTATCATAGGACTGAATCTTTCTGGCAATCCTGCTAGCAACAACGAGCCAATCCATTCGTCGTTTATTTCGAATCCGGTGCCCTTCAGTAGTTGAGCCGTTTTCACAAGCTGATTGACGTAGCTAGTCATACTATCACAACTCTCTAAACGTATTGATATAAGGTTTCTTAAGAGAGTAATCTTGCGCGTAAAACCAGAATCGTCGAACAATGACTTCAGTTTAGCTCATAGATCTTGTACGGTGGCTTCGGTCTTTATATGGACGAACAACGACGGATCGATTGTCATAATGATTTTTGCCCTCGCCTTCTTATTTTCTGCTTCTGTTAACCCTGTGGTGCTGGTCACATCCACGCCTTCCAGGATCATAAAATTTTCGGCGGCAAACGCCCAGTCATCGTAATTCTCGCGTCCTTTTAGTTTAGGAACGTTCACTGAGTAGTTACCCGACATTTTAGCACTGATAGTCTATAAAACAACACCGAAAGTCTTAATTTACTAATTACTTTTTATTTTAATAGCTAATTTATGGGACTGGGCCCATAACCTAATAAAACTCGCTAATAGTTTTCTACAGACAGACATTTATTATTTTACACAGCTACAGTAAAATAAAGTTTTCACTCATGCATACATAGATGGCACTAGTAGTGTGATATTTTGTTACAAGTTGTATATTTATTTATAACAAGAAACACCATTCTTTAATACATCCTGACAACAAGGCACAGTTAGTAGAAAAGATTGATACACGAGATACACAACGAGAAGTAACCAAAGCGCCAGTACACAATGTGAGAGCCCACTACGCTGATAAAAGGATGAGTAACGATGTTCTGCTGGCCAAAGCCATAGTGAAGGTACAGGGACGAAACGGAGCAACACATTATTTGAGAGCATTGATAGATCCAGGATCCCAAGGTTCTACAAGGTTCAGAAGCTGCGGCGCAGTGGTTTGGTTACAAGAAAATGCCTATCAATTGCAAAATTAATGGACTGGGCGATAACGAGAGCAGTCTTACTTCGAAACACATGGTTATCTTCAACTTACATTCGAGATACGACTCACAGTTTGAGACGCCTATAAGGTCTTATGTATTGAAATCCTTGACTCGAATGCACCCAGAGAGAGAGATAACCAGAAGAGACAGGCCACACTTGCATCAACTACAACTTGCTGACCCCAATTACAAGAATCCAAGTAAGATAGATATTTTGATTGGTGCAGATGTGTAAGGAGAGATAATTACAGACGGATTGAAGAAGGGTCCTCAAGGGTCACCTGTAGCTCAAAACACGAATTTTGGATGGATAATCTCTGGCCAGTTACATAGCGATGAGACGTTAAAAGGAAGTTACTCAATCATAACGAGCATGCATACATAATAATAATAATAAAGCTTTATTTAATTCCATACAGCATGCACAATGATAACATTTAAAACAATAAATTACAATAAATAAATTAAATAAATAAATGAATTAGCAATTGATAATAAAATTATTAATTAATCTAGTTTTAATTTATTCATTTGATGTGGGATGTATGGACCCCTTTCGGGTAAAAGCCTCCTCCAAGGACTTCCATCGTACTTTGTCTCTAGCCAAAGTGAGCCAATTTTCTCCTGCTGCTTGAGTCAATTCGTCTGTCCATCTGGCACATGGGCGGCCTCTAGCTCATCGGCCTTTAGGTCCTTGCCATTTCACTGCCCTAATGGTCCTGTCATCGACATATCTGGCCACGTGACCTGCCCATCTCCATTTCATTTGTAGTGAAAAAGTTAATGCGTCAATTAATTTAGTTTTTTTACGAATGTGTTTGTTTTTGATCTTGTGTTTTAATGTTATGCCTAATAAGCTTCTTTCCATTTTTCTTTGTGTTGTTTGAACTTTTTGTTTTGTTTTTGAATCGAATGTCCAAGTTTGAGAGACGTAGGTAAGACATGATAGGATTTCTGAATCCATAATTATTTTCTTAAATGACATCGAGAGTTCTGATATGAAGATTTCTTTTTGGGCCCAATATTTCTTCCAGGTTATTGATATTCTGCGATCTATTTCTTCTGTATTTCTATTTTTTTTGAAAGAAACCTGTTTGCCCAAGTAGATGTAACTTTCTACAAACTCTAGAGGGATGTTATTTACCGAGATGGTTGCGGTTTGGTAGTTGGTCATTACTTTCGTCTTGTCTAGGTTCATTTCTAGACCAATTTAAAGCTAGCTTCGTGTAGATCGTTAATCATATTTTTCAGTTGTGCAGGATTCTCTGACAGCAACACTATGTCGTCAGCGAAACGTAGATGGCTGAGGTATACGTTGTTTATGTTTATTCCTTTCTTAGACCATGGCAAGCTTTTCATTATATATTGTAGTACAGTTATGAATATTTTTGGTGAGAGGGGATCACTTAGACTCACGCCTCTACCTATATCGATTTTAGAACCCGTTCGATCTAACTTTACTCTACTTGTGCTGTTCGCATATAAATTTTTCAGGATGTTCACGTACTTATATTTTATATTTATTGTTTCTAAAGCTTCCCAGATACTATCGTGTGAAATAGTATCAAAAGCTTTTTTATAATCGACGAATGCTACATATAGAGGCCTGCGGAATTCTGTATATTTTGCGATTACCTGGTCTAGTACTTGGATGTGGTCGTGTGTGCTAAAACCAGATCTAAAGCCGGCTTGCTCTATCGGCTGGTGGGCGTCGATCTCTGGGGATATTCTTGCGAGTAGACACGAGGCAAACAGTTTGTAAAAGCAAGACATGAGACTTATTGGGCGATAATTTCCGATATCCATAGGATCGCCTTTTTTATACAACAAAATTATTTCAGATTCTATACAGGAGACTGGCACTTCTTCCTCATCTAAAATTTTATTAAATAATATTGTTATAGGCGTCAATAGTAGAGATCTTGCAATTTTAATATTTTCATTGGTTATTCCATCTTGGCCTGGGCTTTTTTTAGATTTCAGTTTAGCAATTTGTATTGAAATTTCAGTCTCACTAAATTCAGGAGTTGGCGATATATTTGGTTTAATTGGTTTAATTGGTCTGGTTATTTTTGGTTTAATTGATCTGTTTCTCCTGATGTATATGGTTCGGTTGACTGTAGAGTTTCGCGTAAAATTCCGTAGCAATATTTATAATATCGCTCCGGGTGTTCGCTATGGTAGAGCTGGAATGGAGAGCTGGAATCCAATTTTTTGATTGGTTCATTTCTTTGAACGCTTTTTTTTGCTGACCTTGATTTTTCAATGTGTCTTTTTAAAGTCTCTAGTCTGTATGTATTGTAGCATTTTTTTATTTATTTATTTATTTATTTATTTATAACTTTATTTGTACACCACATACACAACAAACTGACAGGGATTCACAACTTATGAGAGACAATGTACAAAAGGCGACCTTATGGCTAAATAGCCATCTCTTCCAGATAACCTTTAGGGCGAAAAGAAACCGATATTCAAATTAACAGGTAGGTGGTGGAAGTAAAAAATGTTAAAGAGCAACAAAATTAACAATATTCTAATATTACTTAAAAACAAAACAAATATACATGTTATACGAAATAAATGATATATACATATTAATACATAAACATATTTACATATATACATGCATACATACATATCTCAATACTATATATATAAATACATATATATACATACATACATATACACACATACATACAGATACACACACATATATACATACATACACACATACACACATATATACCTTCATACAATATACATACAATAACCGTACCGAGAGAGAAAAACTATAATTTTAACATAAATAAGAGTATAATCTAAGCTGTTGTTCTTTTGTTAACAAGATAATGTTTTACAGACATTAATGTTTTACACTTTTTAAACGATGACAATGATTTTGCCTTACGAATATTAGCAGGTAAGTCATTCCATAATTTTATTGCTTGAACTGTAAAAGGTTGATCATATATTTTAGTTTTATGTATAGGAATGCGTAGCGTTAAATTACGTGATGATCGAACCGCATTCCCTGGTGTAGCGATAAAATTAAATTTGTCCTTCAAATAAGAAGGAGCAGTAGGGCAGAATAATACACAGTACAAGAAGGTAAGAATATGTAAATTCCGGCGACAACGTATGGGAAGCCACTTGAGCTTTAAACGAAACTGAGATACATGATCATATTTACGGAGGCCAAATATAAATCAAATAGCAAGATTTTGAATTCGCTCAAGTTTATTAAGTTGGTCCTGGGATACATTGGTGAAGCTTGCATCTGCATAATCAAGAATTGGTAATAACAGAGAATTTGCTAGCATAATTTTGGTGGGTATGGGTAGTACAGACCGCAATCGACGCAAAGATTTTAAAGCCAAGAAAGTTTTCCTACTTATGTGGTTAATGTGTACTGACCATGACAAAGTTTGATCAAAATATACCCCAAGACTTTTCACATTGTTGCAAAAAGGAATGCAGGTACCATCGTAAATAACAGGTGGTACACGAGTCCAATCAATCTTACGTATTATACCTGGGCTACCAATAACAATTACCTGTGATTTATTAGGGTTTACATTAATACCATAAGACTGACTCCACTTGTAAATTGCACATAGGTCGTGATTGACGTCATTGATTGCACCAGATAGGCCGTCTAGGGTACATTGACGATAAATTTGTATATCATCTGCATACATATGATAGAGAGAAGAAATATTATTAGTAATAGAGTTAATGAAAATTGAAAACAGTAAAGGAGAAAGCACGCCAGCCTTGAGGTACACCAGCAAGTACATCACACCAAGATGAGGATTTCTCATCTATATGTATGCGTTGCCGCCGTCCTTTTAGGTAACTATGAAACCATTCTATCACAGATGGAGATATGTTAAAGGAATACAAAAGCTTCAATAGTATATCATGATCAACATTATTAAAGGCATTGCTGAAGTCTAAAAGCGTAAGGATTGTACATCTTTTATTATCCATACCCCATCGAATGTCGTCGGTAACTTTAACTAAGGCAGAAGTCGTGCTATGATTTGTTCGGAAGCCAGACTGAAAAGGACTTAACAGAGAGTTTGTGCTTAGGTAGCTGCTCAATTGTTGATGGATTAATTTCTCAAAAATTTTCGAAAGGAACGGGAGAATAGAAATAGGACGAAAATCGGAAGGACTTTTTGGGTTACCAAGTTTTGGTAAAGGGATAACCTGTGCATTTTTCCAAATATCTGGAAATTTGCAAGAGGAGATGGAAAAATTAAAAATATGGACTAACAAATGGGATACGATGTCTAGGATGGAAAGAATCATGTTACGACTTATGCAGTCAAATCCAACGGCATTCGAGGACATAGATAGTATATTCCTTCTAACATCACTTTCTGTGAAAGACCTGAAGTAAAACGGTTGAGAGTGGGTAGGTGGCAGTGAAAGAGCGTCAATCGTCTGCTTCTTACGAGCGCTATCGATTACGTTTGATAAAGAAAAGTGGTTATTGAGAAGGTCAACGTCAATGTTGAATGAAACTGATTGATGAGATTTACCAACTCCCAGTGATTCAAGAAATTTCCAAGTTTTAGCGGTGTCGCTGTTTTCGACAGATTTATGAATATGGCGTCTATGTGCTTCTCTACATATTGTATTACAGCGATTTCGTGCTTTGATATATTCTAGCCGATTAGCTTCACTATTGTTAAGCTTAAACTTGTGCTTAGCCATGTTCTTTTTATGCATTATGGATTTGATGTCAGTGGTAATCCAAGGAGCAGGTAAGTAAGTGCTTTATTCTAATAGGCCTGACAGGTGCATGCACATCGTATAACTGTTCCAATAATGAATTAAATATTTCAACTTTGTTATTTATTGTATTTGCACTAGTTACTGCACTCCAGTCAATTTTACGAGCATCTTCGCATAAACGATCCTTATCCATTCCACCAAAATTACGTCGCAGAAGGATACTTGATTTAATTTTAGGAGGACGAATTCTGTAGGAGAGATATATAAGGTTATGATAAGAAAAAGCGTCAGCAGGGCACTGCCCGTGCTTCGAAACGAAATTTGGAGAGGATACCATTATAAGGTCGAGAAGCGAAGGAGTACAGCCAGGGGAAACATGAGTAGCAGAGAGGGGAAGTAGGTGCATATTACAAGAATTTGTAATTGTTAAAAGCTTTTACTACGCATGTCATCTTTTAAAATACAAGTATTGAAATCTCCCATAAAAATGGAATGGCTGTACAGGGGAAGAACTTTTTCGAATAAGTTTTCTAAAGATAAAAAATAATTGTTTATAGGAGAAGGACTATAGAAAACCCCCAAGAGAATTTTCGTATGGGATATAAGTACTTCAATTAACAGATATTCAGTTGCATTGACAGGAGGAGGTTGAACGGACGAGTCAACAATATTAAAGGAAATGTGAGAACGTAAGTAGATCGCTACTCCACCACCTCCCTTTCCAATGCGATCATTGCGAATCAACTGAAACCCTGGTAATGAGTAGCAAGAAGTAAGCAAACATGGCTTAAGCCATGATTCAGATACAAGAATTGCATGAATATAGCAGGAATCAAAAGAAGCAAGCATATCTGGAAAATGAGCCGGAATACTCTGGGCGTTGATGTGAATAACATTGAAATTCTTCAAACAAGTTGAGAAGTGAGAATCAAGCATAACATTAAGTGAGGGGAGAGATGTACTGTGTAAGCTGTCACTACTAAAAGAATGGCTCGAAGATAAAGAGCTGTAAACATCATCAGAAACAACATCAATTGACGACATATTTATATATATGAAATACTATTTATGTACAAAATATATATATATATATATATATATATATATATATATATATATATATATATATATATATATATATATATATATATATATATATATATATAATATATATATATATATATATATATATATATATATATATATATATATATATATATATATATATATATATATATATATATATATATATATATATATATATATATATATATATATATATATATAATATATAGATATGTATAACGTTAATATAAATAATTAAAAATATAAAAATAGAGAAAAAAAAAATAAATAAATACGATAATAAATGATAGTTTCAACACCAGTTATGCATTTTCAACCCGCCAATAGTTATGCATTTTCAACCCGCCAATATCAAGTGGATAGTAGAAAACAATAAGATACAACAAACAATAATAATTAAATCGAAATAAAAACAACAAAAAGAAGAACAGGTAATAAAAAATAAAACAAATTACAAAAAAAAAAAAAAGACAAAAATAATACAAACAAAAAACTGTAAATATTACATTTATATAGGCTGTATGCTGCTGTATTGCCAAAAATAGATAAATGTCAATGCCAAATGTCAACACAATTAGGTGACAATTGAACAATAACATTTCATCATTAAAAATATAATATATTATAAAATAGACATTGTGAACTAAGTAAATTAAGTACTAAACATTTTGCTTATGAGATATACTATCATGGTTTGATTTATAAAAGAAATAATTTATACCAAAAACAAAAAAAAAAAAAAACAAAAATGCCAATGTTATTCAACTAAAAACTTTTTAAAGATTTCTATGTTTATAAATACATTCTAAATAAGTTTCATAAAAATAAGTGAATTGTAAAATACAGACATATGTATTAATAAATATAATCAACATAAAATGATTTGCAATACTAAAATATAAATTAAAAAAGACTTACTATTTACAGCCCGTATAAGGTAAAATATTAGGTAAAATTACTTTTTTATGACTCTCTTAGTTCTAGGATTATTTATCTTAGCTGGTTGTGACAAAGAAGAAGAACTCGACAATTGAGGTGGCACAGAATTAACACTAACAGTCTTCTTTGGAATGGTGTTTAATTCTTTATTTCTTTGTTACTAGTTTTATAGAGCATTTTTAATTTTTCTTTGTCGGTTTTATTTAATTTTCTTCTGTTTTGTAACTCGTTACGTTCTTTCATTAGCTCTAGTGCTTTTTTTGATAATATACTGTATTTTTTGCTTCTTTTAATGCTTTTTAGACTGTTTAATATGGACTGCTTTATTTTCTGGTAGTACTCATTAGCTTTGAGGTCGGTGTCCGTCGATATAAGTTCGGGTGTATATCTTTTTAGGTAGCCCAGGTAGATCTCTTGCTCTTTCAAAGTTTTCAATATAATTTTTCGGTTGCAAAAGTTGCGTCTACTCTTTTTTGCTACATTCAAGTTTAATGTAGCTCGCAGCATTCTGTGGTCTGAGCGAAAGGAGAGAGCTGACACCACTTCGTACTTGGAAATTAGGTTTGGTTTAGTTGTCATAATATAATTGATTTCGTTTTTTGTGTCTTTGTCTGGAGATAGCCATGTCCATCTCTTGCGAGCCTCCAAATTAAACATAGTGTTAATGATTTTTAAATTATATTCATAGGCATACAGAATGAGTCTCTCTCCATGAATACTTCTATGTCCGTTTCCATATGGCCCAGTGATTGGTTGTTCATGTCGTTTTGGTTTCCCAATTTGTGCGTTGTAGTCTCCCATGGAGATGATGTTCTCTGTTGAGGTAGAGTCGTGGGCTTTAGCTAGATCTTCATAGAATGCATCAATATCCTCTTGCGATGAGCCTTCAGTAGGTGCATGCGCCTGTATAATGGCAGACCCTCTAATACAATTTCCAATACGCAGACTCTATCCGATATTCCGATAAAAGATGTAATATTTGTTCATGCATACATGCATCGAAGAAAACGAGATCCTTAAACGATTTTGGGAAATCGAATCAGATGTGATTCAAAAGAAAATACTGATAGAAGAGGAGAGTCGTTGTGAGCAACATTTCAAGGAAACCCATTGACGCAATAAAGGGGACGCTATTCTGTCAGTCTACCATTTAAAGATAAAGACCCATCCTGTCAGTATGGTTCATCGAAACAGATAGCTGAAAGAAGGCTACTACAGATAGAAAGAAGACTTGAGAAGGATCAAGAGTTAAAAAAGGAGTATGAAAGGATAATGAAGGATTATCTGAAACAAGACCACATGAAGGAAAAAGTAGATGAGGTGGAAAGATCGAAATCTACTGCGGTTTATCTCCCTCACCATGCCGTTATTCGAAAAGACAAGACAACTACTAAAGTAAGGATAGTTCATAATGTATCTTGCCGATATAAGAACAATGTCTTATTAAATGACAACTTGATGATTGGTCCACGACTACAACAAGATTTGAGACATAGTAATAAGCTGGCGACAACACAAGATTTGTATGGTCGCAGATATCGTACAAATGTATCGGCAAATCGAAGTTAATGAACCGGACTATCAAAGAATAGTGTGGAGAGAAAATCGACTAGCAGATATAAAGGATTATCGGATTACACGAGGCACGTTTGGCACAGCAAGCGCCCCATACTTAGCTACAAAAGTCCTACAGCAGCTAGCTCTTGACGAATCGGGACGTTTTCCGATAGCCTCAGGAATAACGTTAAAGGATTTCTATGTGGACGACTTATTGACTGGAGGAGATACTTACGAAGATGCAATGTCGATCTACGATCAGATGACGAGGCTGTTACAATGTGGAAAATTCGAATTGGAAAAATAGAACAGCAATGATCCTGATCTTCTTCGGTACATGCACATGTCTGGTCACGATGATTCTGAAAAGGAACTTAACTTAGATATACGATATACGATACAGACGCTGAGGATTGCCTGGAATAATAGGAAAGATGAGTTCAGATATTCTGTAAACTTACCTGAGAAAACAGCATCTATAACGAAGCGATCGGTAGAAAGTGAATTGTCAAGGCTTTTTGACCCGATGGACTGGCTGGCTCCTACCATATTTATTGGTAAGGTCTTCTTACAAAGACTGTGGCTTACTGGAATAAACTGGGACCAGGAAGTACCTAATGATTTGAAGAATGACTGGATACGATACAGATCGGAATTACCTATATTAAGTGAAATAACCATACCACGATGGATGCACACCCATAAGGAGTAAAAATTAGAATTATATGGGTTTGCAGATGCGTCGACAGTTGCTTACGGGGGTGTTGTTTACTCACGGATGGTTGATAACGACGACAATGTACATGTTAGTCTCATTACAGCCAAGAGTAGAGTTGCACCTGTCAAAACGGTTTCGGTGCCCCGACTTGAATTGTGTGGGGCTGCTCTACTTACCAATTTGTTTGATAAAGTCTCTGAACACCTGAAGGTTCCCAAGGTGAACATTTACGCTTACACAGATTCAAGGGTGGTTCTTGCGTGGCTGCATAGTCATCCAAGTAAATGGAAAACATTCATAGCAAATCGGACATCTGAAATAATAAATAAATTGCCTGCCAGACACTGGAATTATGTCAAGTCCAGTAAGGAGTAAGGAATTTATCCATCGACATTGAAAGACACGACATTGTGTTGGAAGGGCTCGATTTGGCTTTACAACAATGACCCTGTTAAAGTTACCCCTGGAAGAGAAAAGAGTTAACTTTGAGAGTTAGTTAAAAAGAGTTAACTTTAATATTCAAGAGGTATTCTACTTTGGAGAAAATGATAATTTAAGAGTCATTGCAACGTAAAAATGTAAAAGATAGAATTTTAAAAGGAAAAAGAATATACCAACTTATCTGACATCTGATGAGCTGGATTCTGCGTTGACGGTGTGTATTCAGCTTTGTCAACAGGAGAACTTCAAGGAAGATATCGCTCGATTAAAGGAAAACTCCTAAAAAACACCAGTAAAATTCGATCACTCAATCCATTTATAAATGAGAAAGAAATTTTGAGAGTTGGAGGTAGATTGCGCAATGCTCAAATACCTGAAGACACAAAACATCAAATTCTGTTACCTGATCACAACCATTTATCAAAACTGATAATCAGACAGGCTCATAAGAAGACAATGCACGGAGGGCCAATGCTCATGCTAAATTATATACGACAAAGGTTTTGGATTCTTAGAGCGAAGAATATGAAAGAGGTTCATGGATACGTTGTTTGTGTGAGACATAGAGCTGCAACTAGAAAGCAATTCATGGCAGACCTTCTGTCACAAAGAGTGACTCCGACCAGGCCTTTTTCCTGTTCAGGCGTTGACTTTGCTGGACCTATAGATTTAAGAATGTCGAAAGGACGTGGTAATAAAACATATAAGGGCTATTTGTGTGTATTTGTGTGCATGTCAACAAGAGCGATGCACATTGAAATTGTCAGTGGCTTAGATTGCAACAGTTTTGTTGCAGCTTTCAAAAGGTTCAACGCTCGACGTGGTCAATGTACCCATATCTGGAGTGGCAATGGCTTAAATTTTATTGACGGAAATAAGAAACTGAAAGCAATGTTTAAAGAGCACACAGAATCTGTAGAGAAAGAAATACAAGAACAGCTTGCTAGAGATGGAAGAACATGGCACAATATTCCACCAGGAGCTCCGCACTTCGGAGGTCTTTGGGAGGCCGGAATTCGTTCAGTGAAGAATCATTTGAAGAGAACTTTGGGTAACACTACTTTGAACTATGAAGAGATGTGTACAGTAACAGCCCAAATTGAAGCCTGCTTGAATTCTCGTACTATGTCTGCATTAAGTGATAGCGTTGATGACTTATTGCCTTTGACCCCTGGTCATTTTTAATAGGGGAACCAACGCTTATAAAAAAATATGCACCTCGGTCTTCCAAACCTCGCCTTAATGGGGCGCACATATTCGGCCTGGTAACCTAATTCTGTTAGGGCTTCGGGTGCTGTGGTTACTGGTGGTCCACTGATGGCCACTTTCCTGCTCATTTCTGACGGGGGAGCGTATGTGAACCAAGAGATGGCCTCTGATTTCTCTAATTCTGAGAGGTATGCTTGGATCGTACGGTATTCGCTTTCTGACCCTGGAGTAAACCGTACTCCCTGGCTGAATGGGCGCGCGTTAGGTACGTGGCCCATTTTGTCCTTGAGCGCCCTAAAATGGGACGCCCAGATTGGTAAGGCTTCTACTATCAACGGCGGGAAGCGAGGTCTAGTAGGTTGCGATGCGGCTGCGCCTTGCGTCGGCAGAGGCTGAGCGGCCTGTGCGGCGCGCCTCGAGCCAGGTGCGCGGAGGGCGTCGGCGAAGGTTCCCTGAGGTTCCCCGCGAAGGTTTCCGTCAAGTCCCCTTAAGTTCCCTTCAAGTCCTATTAGTTTCCCAATAGGTTCTCCGGGGTTCCCAAGGGTTTCCGAGGTGCCAGTAGGGCTGGGCGTGGCTGCAGAGGGCCCGGCGGGAAGGCCAGGGCCAAAGGCTCTCTTGGCGACCTGAGGATCACTTTCGGCTCCAGAGTTCGGTTGTGCACAGAGCATCTTCGGGTCTATATCTGGAGACTGACCGTCGGAGGACCGGGGCCTCCTAATAGGAGTTCGCGGAGGTGGAGCAGGTCCAGGTCCCGGTTCCCCGCCCGCAGCCGTGTCGGCGGCGCTTTCGAGCTCTCTGCACTTGTCGTTGAGAAACATCGAAATGTGTTCCAGCAACGACCGTGACAGGGCTCCGCGCTGCTGCAACTCGGCCACGACGATCATGTCCAAGTGCAACTGCGAGCGCGGCAACAGCTCGGCGTCCATGCGGGGCGGGGCGGAGGGGGACCGCTGAGGTCTGAGTCCTCTAGGTAGAGCAGCTGGACGGGATGCTCGCTGCGACGTCACATCTAGGTAGCGCGGGGGCTAGAACACATGTCCCGCGGGGGTGGCGGTCGGCGCCGTTGACGGCGGGCCGGAAGCGCCGAAAGGTCGCGTGGTAATATCACGCGCCTCCGGTGTTCGGCGAGACGCATCGTCTTCGGGCGTGGCCGCGGTGAAATGACCCGAGGGGCGGGGGCATTTTTTTTTTTATTTTTATTTTAATTATATTTGGGAAACATACAATTAAGATAGAACATATACAATAAAATTACTAAAATTTAAATCAATGAAGTTTCCACTTAAAACTAATACAGATAATTGAAAATATAAAAAAAAACAAAACATAAAGCTAAACTATGAAACAGTTAAAATATTAAAGTATTAGCCTAGGACAATTTACATAAATTTTTCTTATAATTACTAATTTTCATGTTGAATATGTCTAAATCATTACAATTTTTATTATAATTCTTACATGCACGTAACATAAACATGTTTTTGGCATAATCATTTTTACAACGAGGAATAAAAAATAGTGACTCGTTTCTTGAGCTAAGACGTGGACAGTCAAATAAAATTTTACCAAAGAGGCTTTTAGAATCTACAAGATTATTGACAATTTTGTAAAGGAATAATTGATCCCTTAAGCCTCTGCGTATACTTAATGGGGCAACACTAGCAAGAACCTTACAGTTTGAGTTGTCGGAACAGGCACATCTAATTCTCAGATGTTTTAAAAATGTCGATTGAATTTTTTCAATTTTATTTATATATTTTTTATAAAACGGGCTCCATACCGTAGAACCATATTCTAAGAGGGATCTTACGTAAGCATTAAAAAGTAGAGTATGCGTATGGCAATCCTTAAGCTCCCTCGAAGATCTAAGAACAAATCCAAGCATTCGATAGGCTTTAGACGTAATGTATTCAATATGATATCTATAAGTTAACTTTTGATCTAATACAATATCCAAATCTCGAACCTCAGTGACACGAGACAACACCGAATTCTGTAAATTGTAGTCGAATGATATAGCTTTTTTCTTTCTTGTAAATGTTATAATGCTACATTTGTTTATGTTTAGATTCGATGTCGTCGTGGATGGCAATCCCCTTATGGCCACCTTACGGCTCATCTCCGATGGGAGCGCGTAGGAAAACCATTGGTGGCAAAATGGGCCTGGGAGTACGGTTTACCCCAGGGTCAGAGAGCGAATACCGTACGATCCAAGCATACCTCTCAGAATTAGAGAAATCAGAGGCCATCTCTTGGTTCATATACGCTCTCCCGTCAGAGATGAGCAGGAAGGTGGCCATCCGTGGACTCCCAGTAACCACAGCACCCGAAGAGGTCACAGAAGCCCTAGCAGAATTAGGTTACCAGGCCGAATATGTGCGCCCCATTAAGGCGAGGTTCGGAAGACCGGGGTGCATATTTTTCGTTGTCACAAGAGGCTGTCTCCCCCACTGAGTCTGATGGGCCAGCAGATCCCCTGGAATAAGCGTGCAACCTACTTTGGTGTTGTGATCGACAGACGATTGACCATGACAGGGCAAATCAAAAAAGCCGCCAACGCAGCGAAAGCTGCACTGTTCCTACTGCGTCCTCTTCTTCGTGCTCGACTTCCCTTGCGCACGAAGCTAGCATTTTTCAAGAAGTACGTCAGGCCGCACCTCACATATGCGTCGCCGGCCTGGTATGCACTAGCGAGCACTCGCCAACGTGAAATTTTGCAGGTGGTCCAAAACACTGCCCTCCGGCGTGTTACCCAGGCCCCATACTGCGTGAGAAATTCCACATTACATAGAGACCTCAAGATGGAGAGCCTGGAGGAGCGCATCGGCAGGCTCGCGTCCAATGTGTTTCGCCGTACTGATGTTTCGGACCACCCCCACCTAGTTAGCATCGCCCCGTGGCATACCCGGCCGCCCGACGCCAAACCGCTTCCCAGAGATCTACTTCTTGTAGATTCAGATAATGACTCCCGAGCAGTCACCTTGGTCGCTGGTGGCTTAAGCTGGGCCTCCTACGGGTTACCGTGGGTCTCACCCAGCTGAGCTGACCGCCTAGGTGGCACCAAGCTCAATCTACCGGACTAGACTTATCACTCATTATTCAATGCCAAATATGGCGTTTTCAAAATGTGGCGTTTTCACGCGAACCGCCACTTGCAGCAGCAGCCGGGGGGACGGGGGAAACCCCTCCCTGCCTCCGGCATATAGCGTCAGAAAGCTGCCCGACACGACTGCCCTCCATGTTGGTGGTTGAACTCTGACGTTGGGGGGGTTCTCTCCCAGTCGCTGATATGTTCCATATTGCTATGTTCCTCAATGACAAGGGTAGAGAGTTAGACCGCGCCAACGCGCCGGCACCTGCGCCAGGAGAAGGATCGCTACCAGACCAGCCGCTGATAACGCCACTTCGCAGACCCAGACCCTCGGACGAGGCCTGCGACCTAGAAGCTCCCAAAAGGCTCTGCGCCCAGACGCGCCCAGGAGCCCATTCACGCGCTCGTGAGTCGCGCGCATCCGAAGCCACGATCTCGGGCGCTCAGGCCGCCTTTCCCCGGCCCTAGTGATGCCCCTGCCTGCAATACCAGTGCACTCAGTGGACCCACTGGTACCAGCGCGCTCGGTTTCTTTTGCCGCACCACCCTGCCTGGAGGTGCCACTCCACCTGCTCTACGGGGAGGTGCCTACTTAACGAGGCCGCAAGGAATGGATTCGACATCACGGGCCCCGACATGCCGACTCACTATTCTAATGTGAGCGGCCAAATCCCATCCACCATCGACCTGGTGGTACATAAAGGGCTCGAAACATTGGACCTGGAAACCCTGCCGGACGCCTTCGGGTCAGAACACCAGCCTGTCCTTGCCACAGTCTCGGGCAAGCTGACGCTGGCCAGGAGTCAGCCGGTCAGAAGCCGCATCATGTGGGGTAAATTTGAAACCCAACTCATGCAGTCGTAGCAGCCCTCTCCCCCTGAGCCTCTCGTCGACCCGTCCAGTGTCGACCGCCTCGAGGGAGAGATCACAAGGTCTATTCAAGTGGTCATGCAGGCCACTACCGCTCCTACGAAGTCCTACCGCACGTTGCCGCCAATCCCGGAGAGAGTTCGAGCGCTGATCCAGCGGAAGAGAAGAGTCCGCTCGGATTGGCAGTCTTCCCGGGATCCAGCCCTTAAAAACCCAACTCAACCGGCTCATCGGCCGGCAGATAATGCATAAAAGGCCAGCTACGCAGCCGACTCACCATCCTGACGGCTCCCTCCGGTTCTCCGCGGAGGAGAGAGCCGACATATTGGCAACGCACTTGGTAGAGCAATTCCAACCGTTCCCAAGTACGCTACCGGAGAGACACGCCGCACTCGAGGAGGAAGTGAGGTCGGCGTTGTCTTCCCCACCACTCCCACTGCCACAACCGCCTTTCTTCTCACCAGCCGGCGAGTGACCCAGGCACCATACTACGTGCGCAATGCAACCCTGCATCGTGACATGAAGATGGAAAGCCTGGAGGACCACATCGGCCGGCTCGCGTCTAACGCGTTTCGCCGCGCCGATGTTTCGGACCACCTGCACCTACAGGACATCGCACCGTGGCATACACGACCACCGGACGCCAAGAAGCGCCTTCCTCGAGACCTTCTTACCCATCCCGACTCCGATTCCTGAGCTGCCACCTCGGTCGCTGGTCGCCTAAGCTAGGCCTCCCCCGGGCAACCGGGGGTCTCACCCGGCCGGCCTGACCGCCCAGGTGGAATATAGCTCATTTTATCCAGACTTTACATCCCCTGTGCCTGCAAGTTACAACTCAGGCGCTTGTATTCCCCCGGGCATAGCCCACCTAATGACGCGCTTGTCTTAACGAGCGGAGGTTGAAACTGCGGAAGAGGGCCCATAAAGCCCTGCATCCGTTTCCCTGTCCACGGGCAGGAAGGAAGAAAACAAGCAACATGTGTTGTTACGGGTTCTTATATAATAAAACAATAAAATCAAACTAAGTATAAATGTAATTAATAATCTTAAGCCCAAAGATATAAAAAACTAACAACTAAACTAAATTCTAAATTAATGCTATATCACTACGCTAGATCTTAATAATAATATGGCGCCAGGAGAGTTTTTATTACAGCTTGTGAACGGAACTCTGCCGAAACCATGCCACGACTATACCAGGGCTTAATTTCCCACGGACTGGGTGACTAGTGGATCACTGAGCATAAAGGGCGTTTCGATAGGCTACAACAATACAAACGTTAATTATTTCACGTTTACCATACTATTCATTAAGCTTCTAAATTGTTACAAGATATATAATATGTAAAACTTACCTCTATGGCAGTTTAAACACCACTAGAATTATAACTAATGCTCATTTATTCAAATATCTCGAATTTCATCAAATGAGAATAAAATATAGCTTTAGCTAGATTACTTGAGCTATGAGCGGTTTTTTTTTTTTTATCTTTATTTTAACCACATACTGCTAGACATACAATATAAATCTAACAATTCCTGTGTGTGCTAACATTAAAATAAAATTTTATAACAATAACAAATAATATACTAACAATCTTATTCTATTTTATACACCTACATATATATATATACATATATCCACATACATATACATATATACATACACACACATACAAATTTACATTGCTAAATGTAGACTTAATAAGAAAGCAGTGTACAGCAGTATGACGTTAAAAAAGGAAGGTCACTCAGCATAAATGTTGGAAGATGAGCTGCAGTACTCAACAATTACCAACGCTGGTTTTCAGTGGCCGCCTAAGAAAGAGCGCGTAAGAAAGAACGCGCCTGCGAACGATACAAAACATAAATAAAATAAAAAAAATAAAATAAAAAAAATAAAATAAAATATAAATTATTAAGAGTGGTTCTAACAATACATAGAGAAACGATTCCATTTACATAGATATAATTTAAAGAAATATTAATTAAAAATACTGAATGAAAAAAAAAAAATGTATATGATAATATACAATAGTGTCTTTATTTGGCTAATTTAAAATTGAAGAAAGTTAATACATATGTATGTGGAAAGGTTGCCCATGCCCATTTGTTACAAAGCTACGCTTGTTCTTGTATTTGTAAGAGGATATTTTTAAATTTTATTCAAAAGCTGTTTATTGATTTTAAATTGCGCAATGGTGGAGGGAGATCGTTCCAGCATTTAGACGCAGCATATTTGTAGCTTCCTCGGAAAGCAGCTGAATGATGAATTGGTACAAGTATCAAGTGTTTAGAAGCCCTTGTATCATAAGTACTAAATTCGTTTGACCATTGTAGCTTATCATATAAATATTTAGGAATACGATATTTTACGACACCAAATAGTAAAGTCGCAAAATGTAGTTGTCTGCGGGATTCCATGTTTAAAATTCTCGCAATATTGAGGTACGGGGATATATGTGTACGCGGTGGTATGTCAAAACAATAACGGGCACACGCGTTTTGAACACGTTGAATATGATTTTTGGTTGTAGCCAAAAGTCTGGGCCCCATTACAACATCTGCGTAGTTTAATTTGGATAACACCAATGATTCGCACAGATGTATTCGTAGTTCAGGCTTGAGATATCTTAATCTATATAGAACCTTTAGTCTATAAAAACAACTACGAACAATATTAGAAATATGTAGCTCGAATCGAAGGTTTTCATCCATCAATACACTGAGATTTCGAGCTTCTGTTACTCGCTGGATCAAAACATTTTGGATTTTTACTTCAGGCTTAATGTAGGATATTTTTGCTCGGGGTGTAGGTCAGTTACCTCCCCGTGGTGCACCCTGGGCAACATGGTCAGTAAACATCATCAACACTGGGTGGTGTTTACTGACCATGGCTAACGACTGATGGAGGGAGGATTTCCGATGGGAATTTGCTGGAGAGGTTCGTCATTGAGCTGCTACTGGTACCTTTCTGATTAGCAGAATAGACTGTGAAGTAGCTCAATGACATAGGTGACATGAGTCACTCGGAGGACGGAGGAAGGAAACCTCATAAATTACCCCGAATCCTAAGGTAAAGCGTGCCGAAAGGATGCATGGCCGGAGGGTATTCGGTCGCTAGCGCTTGGCATAAAAGGTACCTTCACCTTTTAAAATAAGAAGGAAAAACAATGATGGCAGACGCAACGAATAAAATACCTCAGGAGGGTACCGATCGCAACGCGATAGGAGAATCCCTTACGAGGCCCGAAGACTCCGTGTATCGCGCGGAGTCTTCGGACTTCGGACGCCCCATATCGAATTCTGGGGGGGGCAACGTATGCCAAATCGAAAATGTAGTGGAAGTTCCCGCAACGATTGCGGATGATCCCACAATTGACCCAGCATTGTTAAAGGATACTCGAGTGCATATGACAAGGCTATCAGAGGCAGGGGTATCCGGATTATCCACGAATGGTGTAGAAGTTGCTGTGGATGGCCCGGACGTCAGCGCCTCTAGAAGAAAGCGTGGAGCTGAAGATTCTATAGAATTGAGCTCAGACGAGGAAGTTTGCGACAAATCAGTGCGCCGAACTCTAGTTAAAGGTGCAGCGCATAAATCGAAGAGAGGAAGAGGTAAGGCCACAGGCCTTGCCAAAACGAGACGAGAGTATATCTTGGCTCGGAAAAATCAAGATGAGGCACTTACAGCAGAGGAATATGTCTCCAAATCGGCTAATGAGGTTTTGCGTATGAGAGATGCGCACCGCTCAAATAAGGACGCGAATGTGTCGGAACAATCGATGGAGGGGCTGGAAAAAATGGTCATTGGCTCCCTCGGCGTTATCCATGATGTAGCCCGTAAGTCTAAAATCTTAAGGGCACTATGGTTAAAAGCTTGAAGATAGCAGCCGATACTATAAAGGATGCCTTCGCAGAGTTACACTCTCGAACAGTTCCTGAAGAGATTACATTGTTAAGAAATGCAAATGCGGCTCTTGAGAAACAAGTAGAGGAGCTGCAGCAGCAAGTGGCTGAGTTGCGGCAGAGGCCAGCGGTAGCCCCCTCTCAAGATGCGGCGGATTTTGCGGATGAAGTGACCCGGAAAGTTCTTGCAGCCGTCGGCGGATTGGTAGAGGCTCGCCTTGCAGGTATTGAGGATAGGCTTCTACCAGAGCCTCGATTACGGCCTGCTTTGGCTGCCGACAAGAAAAAGCAGAAGGCACCAGCGACTACTCGAGACATGGAGGAGCCGCCACCGTCTACATCTTCCTTGCCTATAACTGAACCAGTTGGTGTAACAGTTATTGCTCCTGGGCAACAAAATGAAAGGGGAAAAAAGAAGAAAAAGAGATCGTCTATGGCGGCACGAGAAGCAACTGCGGCGATGCGAACGGTGGTAGTAGCACAAGAGAAGACTGTGCCTTCCACAAGCGTTGCTGCCCCAGCTCCGCCATGGAGTGAGGTTGTAAATCGCGCTGCTCCAGGGACTAAGGCTACAGCTTCACAAAAAAAGAAGAGGAAGGTTAAGGTTCAGCCGCCAAAGACAGCAGCGGTCATGTTAACACTGCAGTCAGGGGCGGCTGCGTCTGAAACGTACGAGTCACTCTTCAGCGAAGCCAGGAAGCGTATAGACCTAGCGGCTATTGGAATCGACTCAGTGCGATTCAAAAAGGCGGCAACTGGTGCCCGTCTTTTAGAGATTGGTGGTGATGACGGGGGAGCTAAGGCTGACGCCCTCGCTGCAAAGTTAAAAGAAGTGTTTAGCCCTGAGGTGGTAAAGGTCACCCGTCCGATGATCCGCACTGTCATCCGCGTCAGCGGTTTAGACGATTCGGTTACGCCGGAGGAAGTAGCAGCGGCTTTATCCAGATTGGGCGCCTGCAGTGCTGACCAGATCAGACCTGGAAGGATTGGATCTACGGGTGCCATTTTGGCTAGCGTCCCGGTTGACGCTGCAAAAAAAATCGTGGACGTCGGCCGAATTGTAATCGGTTGGATCTCAGCTAGCATTGTAGCAGTGCCACCGAGAATGAAGAGGTGCTTCCGCTGTATGGAACCGGGACATATGGCATGGACTTGCAAGGCTGAAATGAGTTACTTAGGCCTTTGCTACAAATGTGCTCAGCCGGGACATATATCCCGAGAGTGTCAGCGGGATCCCCATTGTGCTATCTGTGCCGCGTCCGACAAACCTGCAGATCACTTAGTGGGAGGCAATGGTTGCACTGTCGTTAAAACAACGACGCCGTATCAAGCAGGCCGACAGAGACGGAATGAAGGTCAAAGGCGCAAAGCCCAACGGCCATCGCAATCTAGAGGGGTAGAAATGGACATCACTCATTAGATGGCATTTCAGATGTTACAAACGAATATTAACCACTCTGCACGTGCCCAGGATCTCCTAATTCAGACACTGGCGGAGTGGCAGATACAAGTTGCGATAGTTGCTGAACCATACGCAGTCCCTCTCCGAGACGATTGGGTAAGCGATAGCGAGGACTCGGTGGCCATTGTTGTCCCGCGGAATAATCAATCGCTGATGCTTGACACTAAAGCCAGGGGGCGAGGATACGTCATGGCTGTCGTGGGCGGCATTGCCATACTTGGAGTGTATTCTTCTCCTAATTCAAGTCTCGTCGAGTTCGAACAATTACTCGTAGAAATTGGGGCTATAGTCGGGGCGACACATCCATGTCCTGTGCTAGTCTCCGGGGACTTCAATGCTAAGTCAACAGCATGGGGTTCTCCAATGACGAATGCGCGAGGAGAAGTATTGGAGGAATGGGCTGAGAGCTTAGGTCTGGCAATCATTAATAGGGGGCAGGAGAACACTTGTGTGCGCAGGCAGGGGGGTTCGATTGTTGATATCACCTTCGCATCAGCCCCCCTAGCCCATCGTGTAGAAGGATGGAGAGTAGTGGTAGATGCGGAGACCCTATCAGATCACCGATATATTCGGTATCAGGTGGCATCATCGTCCGTAGGAGCGAGAAGGATCACATCTCTGGTTGGTAATGGCCGTAGATGGGTCATAGGTCGTTTTGATGCGGATATTGCCAGGGAAGCAGCTATTGTAGAGGCCTGGGTGCGGGGTACTTCAATGGTTAGCTTTGATGCAAATGAGGAGGCTGAATTGTTTGATGAGGCGCTAACTCGAATCTGTGATGTGTCAATGCCGCGAGCTAAGCCGCTGGCCCCGCGACGTTGGGTATATTGGTGGCGGACAGAGCTCCAAGATCTGCGTGGAGCTTGTCTTCGTGCCCGCCGGCAAGAGTGCGTAACAGCGAAGACGAAGATCGTCTCTACGAGGAATATCGGTCTGCATGCCGATCTCTGCAGGTAGGCATTCGCGAGGCTAAGGAGGCATCATGGATTGAGTGGCTCGACTCCCTTAACAGAGATCCTTGGGGCAGGCCTTATAGAGCAGTGAGGGCAAAGCTCAGGCAATGGGCACCGCCTATCACTTCATGCTTAGAGCCACAGTTTGTACGGGAGATAATTAAAGTTCTTTTCCCTCGGAGAGGCCAGTGGGAACCCCCCGCAATGGAGGGATCTCAATCCAACGACGTAGAGGTTCTTCCGGTAACAGACGAGGAATTGAGTCTAGCTATACAAAGACTTCAGTCGAAGAAGACTGCTCCGGGCTTAGACGGTATTCCTGGTCGTGCACTGGTTGTAGCTTTAAAGGAGATGGAGAATTGGGTAAAGAAACTTTTTACACTATGTCTTGCCCAAGGGGTCTTTCCGCAGAGCTGGAAGACTGGGAAGTTGGTACTCATCAAAAAGGATAGTCGGCCAGCCGACGAACCATCAGCGTACCGCCCAATTGTGTTACTGAGTGAGGTGAGTACTCTTTGAGCGGGTACTCGCTGCCCGGCTTATGCAGTCTATGTCACCAGGGCTGCACAGTACACAATTTGGGTTTAGGAAAGGAAGATCTACTATCGAAGCGATCGCGCGTGTCAAGAAGCTCGCGGAGGATGCCATATCAGACGGAGAAGTATTGTTGGCGGTCTCATTGGATATCTCCAATGCCTTCAATACCCTACCATGGGAGATCATTAAGGCGGCACTGAAGTACCACAATGCGCCTCAATACATCTGTGACTTAGTGGCCGATTACTTTTCGGGCCGTCAAGTAACATACCCCACGAAGGAAGGCAGGTGGGAGACATGGACAATGTCATGCGGTGTTCTACAAGGATCTGTCCTAGGTCCTCTCCTGTGGAACATCGGTTATGACTGGGTGCTGCGTGGGTCAAATCCTATAGGTATAAGCGTGACTTGCTATGCAGATGATACCCTCGTGACTGCTCGCGGTCGTAACTACCACGAGGCGGCGGTATTAGCCACGGCAGGTGTTGCGCAGGTTGTGCGGCGTATAAGGGCAATAGGTTTGGAGGTGGCCCTCCACAAATCAGAGGCTATGATGTTCCATAGACCCCGCAATGGCCCCCCTCAAGATAGTAGCATCGTCGTAGATGGAGCAAATATCGTTGTGGGATCGTGGATCAAATATCTCGGTCTTATCCTAGACAGTCGGTGGTCATTCTATGAACACTTCCGGCGGTTGGGCCCGAGGCTGGTAGCCACTGCAGGATGTTTGGGTAGAATCCTTCCCAACTTGGGAGGACCGGGTAGCACGTGTCGACGGCTCTACACTGGCATTGTCCGCTCTATGGCGCTGTACGGTGCACCTATTTGGGCGGATTCACTCAGCCCTCGCACAGCGGTCCTCCTCCGTCGCCCGCAGAGGACCATGGCGCTAAGAGTTGCTCGGGCGTATCGTACCGTGTCGTACGAAGGAGCTTGCGCGCTCGCTGGGTTACCGCCATGGGACCTTGAAGCTGAGGCACTTGCGGCAGTGTACCGGAAGTGTGCTCTTGCGCGAATCAAAGAAGGGGAGGGCTTGCCCATGCAAGTTATAAATCAATGGAGAGAACAAGCGCGGGAAGAAGTCTTAGAAGTATGGGCTGAAAGAATGATGGTTCCGGGAGCTAGTCGGGAAGTGGTGGCTGCTATCCAACCTATTTTAAAAGAGTGGGTCAGTCGCAAATTCGGTCCTCTCACTTACCGACTGACGCAGTTACTGACGGGGCACGGTTGCTTTGGGCGGTATCTGTGTCGGGTGGTGCGAAGGGAGCCGACTCCTGTATGTCACCACTGCAGCGAGGGTGTAGAGGACTCGGCATACCACACGCGCGAAGTTTGTTCTGCATGGGAGGATTCACGCGACATATTTACGACAGTCGTGGGGCATGATCTGTCGCTGCCGGCAATGGTAAAATCCATGGTCGGAGGTGAGGATGCCTGGCATGCTGTTACGGCATACGCGGAGACCGTGATGACGGCAAAAGAAGAGTCGGAAAGACAGAGAGAGCTTGCTACGGAGTCTCATCCAATGCGCCGGGGCAGAGGCGGCCGGAGGCGTCGAGCTTACTTGGCCTCGCTGCCGCCGTAAGAGCGGCGACCATATAAAACTAAGGGTAGCAGACGGGGCTATCTGCTATCCTTGTGAAGAGGGCCATCGTAGGAGAACCATAGAGCTGGGACATTTGGTTTGCCATCTGCTCCCAACAAGAGGGTCCAGATGTTGACAACTGCTGACGGGGTTGCGGAAGCAATTCACTTATCCCGTGACCCTGTCGTTTTCGCAGCGAGGAGAAATACCCCCGGAGGTTAAGCGGGTCGGGCTGTCTCCTTCTGAGGCAGATCCCAACCCCGCATAACCATCCCGAGTCCCCGCTTGGGATGGTATCTGTTGAACAGATTCTTGCCGGGTTAACAAAAAAAAAAAAAAAAAAGGATATTTTTGCTCTCTGATTTTGTGAACCTAGAATGAAGAACTTAGTTTTATTTGGGTTCAACACAAGGCAGTTAGCTTCGGACCACGAAACTATATTGGCTAGGTCACTATTTAACTTTTGAACGGCTCTATGTGTTTCATTCGGCTTAAAAGAAATATATAATTGAATATCATCGGCATGGATGTGAAAACGACAATTTTTAATGTGTTTAACAATATCAGAGCAATACAAAATAAATAACAAAGGGCCTAATATCGAACCTTGTGGTACACCTCGTTCCACTGAACTGTATGCCGAGATTGTCACCGAACCATCTACCTTTCTTACTTCTACTGCCTGAGATCGGAAACTTAGATAGATACTGAACCACGCTATGGTTGCAGGACTAAACCCGTAATAATGCAACTTAGAAAGTAAGAGTGGGATATTTATAGTATCAAATGCACAAAAAAAATCTAATAATACTAATATAGTACCTTCTCCGTTATCCTGAGAGCTAATTATATCGTCTACTACGTCTAGCAATGCAGTAGTGGTACCGTGCCGCCTACGAAAGCCCGATTGCTTATCTGGTAGTATATTATTTACATTAAGATATTCCGTGACCTGGTTGCAGACAACTTTCTCCAAAATTTTGGACAAGCAAGGTAAAATGCTTATAGGCCGAAGATCTTTGGGCTCTGAGGGATTACTTATTTTTGGAATTGGTCGAACTATAGCCTTCTGCCATTCTATTGGAAATAAGCTTAAACTTAGAGATTTATTAACTAAATCAGTAATAATGTGAGGTATATGGAGAAATAAAATATGTACCATTTCAAGAGAAATGCCATCACAACCCATTGCATTTGATTTAAGCCCGCTTAAAATTTTAGAAATAGTCATCTTGTCAATACTATTTAAATGAAAAAACAGAAGAGTTATATACATGAGTATTAAAATAAATAATATCTGTAAGTGCTGCACGATGTCTACCTGGTGCATTAAGAAAATTTTGTTTTAGCTTTTCTGGATCATTTAGATGTTCTGGTAAATATTTATCTTTATGGGTCTTATAGGTCAGGTAACGTTCTAATTTATCCAATAAATATGGAGAGTTGAGTTTGTTATCGTTTATGAAGATGTTGAAGTATACCCTTTTTTCATTAATGATAGCTCTTTCCACGACGCCTTTCAATTCTTTGTAATATTTGATTTGACTTTCAGATTTGCTTTTTCTCGCTTTGGTATGAGCTTCATCCCTTTTTTTTATTAATTAATTTGATAATATATGTAATCCAAGGATAATTAATATCTTTATGGCAACGAGTCTGTAATGGGGCTAGAATGTCAAATATTTCTAAAATATTAAAATTAAATGCACTCAATATATCATTTACATTTTGCTTACTCATAATATCTACCCATGGGACGGAAGTTATCATTATTTTAAATAAATTTTGGTCGATATCACGTAGATGTCGAAAGTTAATTTGTTTCTTAGGATTTTTTTCTTTAACAATTTTTAAGTCGCATGGTATGAAAGCGTGATGACTTAATGTGCATACATAATCCACCCAAACCCCATGAACACTGCAGTTTGAGCAAATAAGATCTATTAGGCTCTCGCTATGATCGGTGAAATGTGTAGGTCTATTTACAAATTGTTGCATATTTGTAACTGATACAAATTCTTTTAGTATATTTCTGTAAGGATTATCCACATCTGAAAGATTAATGTTAAAATCACCCAATAATACAATATGATCATAGAAGGTAAAAGTGCTAAACGTTTCAAGAAGAGCATCAAAAAATACTCGGGTGTTTAACCATGGAGGTCTGTAAGCGGCCCCTATAATAATCCTTTTACCTCCAATTTTAGTGCTTATCCACACTCGTTCCACTGTTAACGTTTCAGGATGTAATAGGGTTCGAGCTGAAAGGCCACGTCTAATGTAGAATCCTACTCCACCTCCACGCTCACGATACCCAGCCGGGCGGGGCTTATGGCGTAGAAGATAGCCAGAAACCACAGGCGCCCGTCCGTCCTCCTCATCTATTAACCATGTTTCATTTATTGCCATGATGTCTACATTGTGTCGATCCATGGCAATAAGAAACTCATCGTGTCCCGTACCCAGTGAGCCAGCATTTAAGAGACCAATTTTAAGATTTCGAGAATTTATCATCGCAAAAACATATCAAATATAATAAAGTTAAATATAGTATTCCATACAATAATTGATGTAATTGAAGTTTTGACGACAATATTAGTAGATATGTTATAGATTAATCTTTTCAGTAAATTTTGCTTGTATATAATATATAATATAAAACGCAGAGTATTATAAATAGAAATGATTTAAAGTAAAGTCTTATGTAATTAATATAGGGCGACACACTGCTGTAACACACTATCGTAATACTATTAACATTTAATTTAATTGTTGCGAGTATCGCCACAGGAAAATCTTGTACAAAAATCATTCGTATAATACGTAATTCTAAGTAAATTATGTAAAAGTAAAATACACTCAAAAAACAAATTGTGAAAAAATCTATAGTAAACAAGTAATTAAATAAATTATTTAAAAAGCTAAAGTGCTTGTTTAAAAATTGCATTCCGTTATAAAGTAAACTTATAAGTAACAAGATAGATAAGAATAGTCCATAACAGCAGTTAACACGGCATAACAGCGCATTCCGATGACACCGCACATGTAGATCCGCGAAAGAAACAATGGATTAGAAACATTATTTTTAATATTATAAATTTAAAATTAATAAATGATTGTCTTCAACTTGCTTTCGAACTAAAAGGTTGTTTGTAAAATTAAATAAATAAAGTTTTTAAAAAGCCTTTTTCTCGCCTACGTAATTTAACTGGCCCAGTCGGTAGAATCGCGGAGTAGAATATTATATAACTCTTAAAGCCAACGAACGGTTCTAATCGTTGTTACCGCGATCTATAAAGAAGAATCTACGAAGGTGAGATCAGCGGAGCATCCTGAGCATCGTAGGTTCTGCCAAGCAGTTGAGTCCCGGTTGGAGATGCAGAGGCTTCTTTGGTGAGTACTCTCGTTATCCAAGTTCCTTTGCTATATTTCCTTCCGTACTATTTTAATGTATCTGTCTATATAGCTCGAATCGCTTAGACGTTCATTATAAATGATTTATTTTTGAAAATATATAATAATTAAATAAAGAGATTATTTTTAATTGAATAAGATAATAAATATATAATAAATAAATATTATTATTATTTCCTAAATACTATACTAAAGTTAACAGCTCGATATTGTTTGAACTATTGAATTATTTTATTAAATTAGATTTCATTTGAAAGAAATGAAGAAAGAACAGTTTGCAAGGTCAGTGTAAATGATAAGATATTAGAACAAGTGAATGAGGTAGTATATCTGGGAAGTATGTTTAGCAGAGACGGTAGATACGAAATGGATGTGGAAAGGCGTATTGCTGCCGGTAACAGAGTTAACGGTGCCTTAGCTGCATTGTTGAGACGGCGAAACGTCAGCATAGCTGCGCGTTTGGCCGTACACAATGCAGTGTTGGTATCGACACTGTTATACGGCAGCGAAACGTGGGTATTACAGAAGAAGAATGTAAGAAAGATGATTGCTGTAGAGATGCGATCTCTTCGTCGGATATGCGGAGTCAGTTTATCTGATCGCATGTCCAATGAAGAAATACACAGAATGGCAGGTACTAGCGTGGATGTCACAGTGAGAATGAAGAAGAACGTGCTCAGGTGGTTTGGGCACGTCGAGCGAATGAGTGAAGAAAGAATGGTAAAAAAGATTTATGAAGGAAAAGTGAGTGGTAAGAGAGGGAGGGGGAGACCTCGGTTGACCTTCGAAAACACAGTATCGACGATACTGGAGGACGGTCACGTAAAAAGCATGAGGACCTCCCGGAGGGCATGTATGAAGAGGTTGATGACAGTGGACGAGGCGAAAGAGGTATGCCGAGACCGTAGCGTTTGGCGTTCCGTTCTCTCTGCCTACCCCGCTAGGGATATAGCGTGAAGCTAAGTAAGTAAGTAAGTAAGTAAGTAAATTAGATTCGCAATTACTAGATAAAATGTCTTTTGAAAATTGTGAAACTTCTAGTTTTAAATTAATTTCAGATTTTATGCCTCGATATGATGGTAATTCAAAAACTTTAAATTTTTATATAAGAGAAGTAGAAAATATATTAAGACTAATAGAGGGCACAGCGAAACACCACCCCGCTATAGTTTGTTTAATTAAAAGTAGACTCAGTGGAGCCGCAATAGATGCGATAGCTTATGAGGAGTCTCTCGATTCGTGGGACGCCATTAAACGTGCATTAATTAGACAGTTAGGTGAACCTAGAAACGAAATTCAACTTTTGCAAGAGCTAACTCGAACGCGTCGTAATAAAAATGAAGATGCCGAAGTTTTTGGTAAACGCCTTCGAGATATGCTCGATACTCTTCTATCCGTAGGAAATCATAATGATAAAGAATATTACGAAAATATGATTATTGAACAATATACAAACCAACTCGATTTTCAAATATCGATAGGTGTACGTTTAGCTAGACCTACTACGTTAGAATTAGCTATTGTAGCCGCTAGACAAGAAGAAGCTAGGCTCACATACAACAGAAATAATAATAATTTTAGTATGCCAACTTTACAAAGTAAGGTTAAAGAAAATCAAAGAAATTTTATTCCATTTTCAAATCAACAATTTAAGTTTAACCAACGTTCTATGCATGTAAATCCAAACTGTACCCCGCAAAGAAATAATTGGACACCAGAGCGAGGACAGCAGTGGGTTCAGTCGGTGCTACCGTGGAAAAATCGGCAACCCTCAGGTAACTATAAACCTTTTTTAAATTTTCGAGGAAACATTCCCCGACCAGTAAATTTACCACAAAAGGTATCAGATGTGACCATGAGGTCAGCTAATAAGCCGGAAAAGCCGCAGTTCGCTGTCGAAGAATTGTTCTTCACTGATGAACCGCAATACAACGAGTATTCTCAGGCTTGTGACTCAAGTGAGTACTTTGAGCATTTACAAAACGAGCAGGATCTTTATGATACTGCTGATAAAAAGGAAATAAATAACCAACAGGATTTTACGTTGAGCGGAGAGCTAGAGGAAAAGACGTCATAAAATTAAATAGTCAATATAAAGATCATTTGCCGTACATAGAAATACCCGAATTTAAAGGTAAGTTTTTAATTGATACAGGTGCATCTAGATCTCTTATATCACCTGAAGTAATATTTAATTCTATATTTCAAAATTGCATAGAACATGAACCCTTTGAAATAAAAACAGCGCATGCTACAACGCATCATAGTCATGTAGTAAATTTACCCTTACCCCCAATTTTTAACAGCGACATTATACATAAATTTCTTATTTTTGAGTTTGACCCTAAGTATAAAGGACTAATAGGCTTAGATTTATTAAAATCATTATCTAGTAATATTGACTTAAAAAATAAAACATTACATACAGTGACAGCCGATATACCTATTTATTTTGATTATCCTAAGAAACTCATCAAAATAGAACCAAATTGTGAAAAACTTATAACGTTAAAAACTAAATATACTGACGGATTTTATATTTACGACGACTATGTTTGGTCTAAGGGATTAACATCCCCTGCTGCTATTGTTAACGTAATAAAAGGAAAATTTAAAACCACAGCCATTAATATCAGTTCGGAAAAAAGAACTATATGTAACGTAGCTAAATTTAAATTACAACCTTATAACGTAGACAATAAAACTGTTAAAATCAATTCAATGAAAATAAATCCCGATATAAATAATATACTTATTGATAATTTATCTAAAGTTAGAACTGAACATATGAATGACGAAGAAAAACGCGAGATAACCCGCCTTTGTTATCAATATAGAAATATATTTTATTCAGAAAATATTCCTTTAACTTTTACACGCGCCGTGAAACATCAGCTCAGACTAACTGACAATACGCCCATTTTCGTAAGAAATTATAGACAGGCCCCTCAGCAACGAGAGGAAATTAAAAAACAAATTAACAATCTTTTAGACCAAGGAATAATTAGAGAAAGTGTCTCACCCTGGTCGTGTCCTGTACATATTGTACCTAAAAAACCAGATGCGACAGGACAAGTGAAATGGAGGTTAGTCATTGACTATAGACGACTTAATGATAGAATTATTGAGGACAAATACCCTTTACCCAATATTCACAACATTCTAGACCGACTAGGTAGAGCTCAATATTTTACAACCCTAGACCTTGCTAGTGGATACCATCAAGTAGAAATGCACCCTGACGACGTAGAAAAGACCGCGTTTACGACAGAGAGAGGTCACTATGAATTTTTAAGGATGCCTTTTGGCCTTAAAAATGCCCCAAGCACATTTCAACGCCTAATGGATCATATCCTTAGAGGAATAGATAACGTATTTACTTACCTCGATGATGTCATAATAATATCGACATCTTTGCAGGAACATATCGAAAAATTAAAACAAGTATTTGAAAGGTTTAAATCTCACAATCTTAAAGTACAGCTAGATAAATCGGAGTTTCTACAAAAACAAGTGAAATTCTTAGGACACGAATTGACAGACCAAGGACTTCGACCAAATAAAGATAAAATTAAAGCCGTATTAAATTTCCCCTTACCTAAAACGCAAAAAGACATTAAGAGTTTTCTAGGACTAGTAGGTTATTATAGAAAATTTATAAAAGACTTCGCAAAACTGACTAAGCCTATGACAGTATGCTTAAAGAAAAATAGTAAAATTATTCATTCCCCTGAATTTCTAGACGCATTTAATAAATGTAAAGAAATATTAACAAATGCCCCTTTACTCCAATATCCTAATTTTGATCAACCCTTTATATTAACCACTGACGCTTCAGATGTAGCTATCGGTGCTGTTTTATCTCAAGGAACTGTAGGATCAGATAAACCAGTGGCTTATGCTTCTAGGACTTTATCAAAAACTGAATCGCGTTATTCGACAATCGAAAAGGAACTTTTAGCGATAGTGTGGGCAGTTAAGTATTTTAGACCCTATCTTTATGGTAGAAAGTTTAATATTTATACAGACCACAGACCTCTTACCTGGCTAATGTCCTTAAAAGACCCCAACTCTAAACTAGTTAGGTGGAGACTTAGACTTGCTGAGTACGATTATAATATTGTATATAAGAAAGGCAAACAAAATACAAATGCCGACGCCCTTTCTAGAATAAAAATATTTCATAATAGTATAGAATCATTAGCAGTAAATTTTGACGATAATGAAGATGATAATATAATTAATAGAATATTTGAAAACGTAGCACAGACTAACGAAAACATAGTACAAGATGTACCTAGTAACAATAATAATGAAACTAATATAGAATCTAACAACAACGACAGACGTAATATTCCCCCATCAGAGACCGATGTAGAGACTGACAGTATGAGCATCAGAACGCCTGACCCTGATAACTTAGTATCTACTAACCATTCCCAACCCGATAATGAAAATAAAGGAATCCCAATTCTATCAGACGCTATTGACAGACAATTAAAGCAATTTCATATTAGAAGTACACCCGGTACGAAGTATAGAGTTGAAAATAGATCGACTAATTCTAGAACCGTAATTAAAGACGTATTTATTCCAGTTAACAACACTGAGAACGAAATAATTCAATTTTTAAAAGAGCATACTATAGCCGATCGTGTTTTCCATTGTTATTTTTATGACGATAAATTATATATTCCTTTTTCTAGAGTTTATACAACTATGTTTAATAATAGAGGACCAAAGTTATTTAAATGTACATCTTGTGTAACTCTTGTTGAGAATAAATCTGAACAGGAGGCTATTATTAAGAAATATCATGAAGGTAAAACTATGCATCGTGGTATTCAAGAAACATATAAACAGATCCATAGAAACTATCATTGGCCAAATACGCTTTTAACTATTCAAAGACACTTAAATCTATGTAACATTTGTCTACAAGCTAAATATGAGAGAAACCCCTTAAAACCAACCCTTGCTCTCACTGAAACCCCTACTAAGCCAATGCAGCACTTGTTCATGGACCTTTATTCTACAGGAGGAGCTAGTTTCTCAACTATAATTGATAATTTTTCTAAGTTCGCTCAAGCAATCCCATTAAACGCAAGTAGTAGTGTACATATAGCAGAAGCACTCTTACAAGTATTTTCAGTCTTAGGAATTCCCCTGAAAATAACGACCGACTCAGATAGTAAATTTGACAACGACGTCATAAAGGAAATATGCGCTTTATATGATATTAATATTCACTTTACAACCCCTTACAACCCTATTTCAATTCTCCAATTGAACGATTAACTAATAACGATGACCCTATACAATCGATCATGAAATATTCTATTATAGCGTATAATAACTCAATTCATTCTGCGACTGGTTACACACCACATGAATTACTTTTTGGTCATACAGCATCTAGAAATCCCCTAGAGTTATTTTACCCAAAGGAATTTTATCAAGACTACGTTCTTAAGCATCGTAGCAATGCGGAAGCTGTTCAGGAGTGTGTTGCAGCACACATGTCCAAGAATAAAGAACAGGTAATACCTAAAAGAAACCAGACGTCTGAGGAAATATCATTTAAGGTAGGTGAAACAGTCTATAAGCAAGTAGCCAAAATATCACGCAACGACAAACCCAAGCCAGTTTTCAAAGGTCCGTATAAAATAATACATTTACACCCCAATAATGTAGCGGAGATTATAGGTAATTAATTATCCAAACTCTAAATCTATTAGAGTTCATTACAAATTGCTGCGTAGACCTCATCTTGTTCCAGGACCCTCGTGTTCCACTCAAGAGCCAAGGTAATCATAGACCTCATCTACAATACCCATATTACGATACGTTTAACCTTGCTTGTACTTATAATATAACGAATTTGCAAATAAGTCTTAATGGACTTGTAGCGTTGTATGCGAGTACTAAGGATGCGGAATAAAATACATAAAGCCGACAGAGACCAAATAGAATATAAGTTAAATTTAATAAATAAGAAAATAATGTTTATTATTCCTATATCTAGAGTTAAGCGTGGCATTATTTCTAAAGATATACGTACAATTAAGTTTTATTGATTTTAGTTTGCAATCTATATTTAGATAAATTCATTTTACTAGAAGATGATATGAATATGAGATTTTAAAGTTAGGTGTAATGCACCCTAGTATTTTGAGCCCTAGAAATTTAATTTTTAAATTTGCAAATCTTATATCCCTTTAAAACAATAACAGAAATTAATCTTAGTAACATAAATAAAATGGAACAGTCTATAACGGTGAAAGCATATAGTACAAAACATTTATTAACTTTCATCCTAGAAATTCCTTAGTAATTAGACATATAATTATGTACTATTACTCTTTATTCCATTCCTGATAAACGTCATTTAACAATTATTCCTCAATCCAAGTTCCTTGTACTTGGTAGCGAAGGGTACACTTACCTAAATGAAGGATGTAGAAAGATATCAGAAGGCATACAACACTGCTAAACAACGGAAGATTAAAACCATAGACAATTCCGAGGATTGCAGCATTCTTCATACACCTAGAAGATATATCTCTCGATTCCATCCATCAACTTGCTAATAATATACAAACTCTTGAAGAAGATGGCGAATTAATTGGCCTATCATCATGGCTGTACCAAGTTGGCCTACGATGATTATATATGCTGCTGTAATGCTGCTCATCATTCTATAAATCTATAAACATTTCTGCAAATCACCGGAGAGTAGCAATAGCGAGGACGCTCAAGGAACCTGCAGAACCAGCTTCCATCTTAAGGAGGGAGGAGTTAACACGGCATAACAGCGCATTCCGATGACACCGCACATGTAGATCCGCGAAAGAAACAATAGATTAGAAATATTTGCTGATTACATTATTTTTAATATTATAAATTTAAAATTAATAAATGATTGTCTTCAACTTGCTTTCGAACTAAAAGGTTGTTTGTAAAATTAAATAAATAAAGTTTTTAAAAAGCCTTTTTCTCGCCTACGTAATTTAACTCAGCTCAATACAATTTTTAAATCGATTTAGGCCCAAAAAACTTATCCACATCTCTTGTTGAGCGAATGCGCCGTACTTCTGACAGTTCAGTTTGTCTAGCAAATATACGTCCGCCCTTAGTCCAAACAAATTTCCACCCAACACGACGGCATTCTTCTCGCACCTTATAAAACAAATGTCGATTTATTAATGTGAGCCGCTCGTTAACATAAACCCGTTTAGGCTCAGTGGTGGTGATACCCGTCGAGTCAGTGCCGCGTCGCACGCGCGCGGCCCGCAGCAGGTTGTCGCGCACCGCTCGCCGCGTCAGTCGCACGGTGATAGGACGCGAGCGTGGCTGCGCGTTTTTGTCCGCTATGATACGCCGCGGGCCGGAACGCTCTGCGCTGACCATGTCATGTTTCGTCAACTCTGTGCCAAGCTTTTTCGCCAATATTAAAACCATATGCGTCAGGTTTTCCCCGCTTTTCTCATCCAGCCCTGCGATTTCTACGTCATTTAGTAGATTTTCCTGCTCGCGCTCGTTGAGTTCAGACCGTAACTGGGTTATAACTTGAGCAGAGTCACTTTCCTCCACCGAGATAGGTTGGCGTTCACGGCTGTAAGATTCCAAGTTAGTTAGACGTTTTTTTTTTTTTTATGGGTGGAAATCCTCATGGACTACCTCCGTCTGGGGAAAGACGGAGGGGCGTGCCGGACTCTTACCGGCTAAAACCACCCCGGTGTCTCCTCGCACGTGAGCGCGGGGCCGCGGGAGTCCAAATTCATCCGCAACCCATCACTAGTGCTGGCCGGGTCTATTCGGGCCTCATCTCCTGCGCGGCTTAGTGAGGTGTGTTAACCCGTGCACCGATCCAGAGGCGCGCGCCTGCGACGCGGGTCTATCGAATAGGGGGCGAGAACTTCCCCAAGTCCCTCGCCCCTGTACCCATTCATGGGGGCCGGAAAAGGGCGTTGTCTGCCCTTCTCCTGCGTTCTGTGCGCCTTCTGCGGCCGGAGAAGGGAGCAAAGATCTCCCTCTCCCTTTCCGCAGTTTCCTTCTGCGACATCACGTCCTCGCAGAAGGACGCCACCGCGTCCTAAGACTCTGCGCTACCAACCGTTCTCCGCACTACGGCAGGCAGCGAAAGATCGCCCCCTACTTTATTTGTGAGGACACGGCGCTGCTGCTCCCAAGCTACACACTCGGCGAGCGTGTGTTGCGCTATGTCCTCCCTGCAATGGACGCAGTGGTGGCACCGAGCGTCCGGCTCTCTGTCTATGCGGCATAGGTATTTGCCGAAGCAGCCGTGCCCCGACAGCACCTGCGTCACCCTAAACGACAGGGAGCCGTGCCTTCTCCCGAGCCAGTCCTCAAGTACTGGCCGTATCGCCTCGACGGTATTGAGGCCGGCGGTAGGGCACAGAAGCCTTTGCCGCCATTCCGCCACCAGAACCTGATGGAGCTTCTCTCGGCGCAGCGCGATCTGCCGCTGCACCGGGCTTGACCCCCGTGTCCGCTTTTCCTCGCGCCATCAATATAATGACGCGAGTACTTTTGCCTCTAGGTCCCATGGCGGGGATCCGGCCAAGACGCAAGCCGCCTCGTAGGAAATCGTGCGATATCCGCCGACTACTCTGACGGCCATCGCCCTTTGTGGTTTGCGCAGAATGTCGAGCACCAATCCCAGATATTTCATGGTGGATTCGACAGCTATCCGGGCCCCGCTCACCACGATGTGTGATCCGGGCGCCGGGGCACGTCGGGGGCCATGAAATACCATGGCCTCTGACTTGTTTAGGGCCACCACTAGTCCCAGGCAACGGATGGGGTTCACCACCTGTGACACCGCAGCCGTGGCTATCAACGTCGCTTCCCTATGCGAGCTCCCCCGGATAGTTATGAGCGTGTCGTCCGCATAACACGTTATGTCGGCACCCGACGGGAGTTCACCTCTCAGCACCCAGTCGTAACCAATGTTCCACAGAAGCGGTCCCAAGACCGAACCCTGTGGAACACCGCACGACATGAGGTGAAGTTAGTTAGACGTTCCTCAACGTTTTCTACTCTTTTGTGAAAATCTACGACAACTGAATTTAAGCGCGATAATTCCTGACTAAAAGAGGCCATTTCTTTACTAACGGAAACTAGTTCGATTCTCAGCAATCTCATTTCTTGCGCAAGGGTCCTTTTTTCACTCGCATCCACAAACGCGTCATCCGAATTTTCTGGGCTACTTAGGGGATTATCGGAAGTTCCTTTTTCAGAAGCAGGAGTAGATTTACAACTACGACATAGCCATTTCCGAGGAGCGCGGCTCGCGGGGCTAATGTCAGCACATGCCTTATGATACAGTAAGGCGCACTTCATGCATTTAACGCCCTCTGCTGTTGTCAGGAACTTACCGCAGTGGTTGCATTTATTTGCCATTGCAGTTGTAAATCGATAATTTGTTCGAAAGTATGACTAGATGGCACCTCAACGGTAAAAGAGTACAAGTTCAATTTAAAAAGATTTTGCATAAAAAGATTTTTATATCTACTATTTGATAAAATTTCGATTTATATTTTATTACAAATAAAAAGTAACTTATATAATAACTATTTACACTTTATTTATTTTTTTATTTTTTTAAATTGTCGGTAGTCGGTTATACTGGAACCAGTACACGATTACTATTTGGACGATATTTGGCACTAGAACGTTGTATAAAGTTGTAAAAACACTATATGTTCACTATCACATCTAGAACTATAATTTACGTCACTTTATATATATTTATTAGCACTATTCATATTAATTTAAATCGCAAAACACGGAGCACCTATGTGTGCCGTTCGCAGGAAGCGACCTCTTCTTTTGTATTTTAACGTCCATTTCTCTTTAAAAACACGATCCGTCTGTCCTATCGTTCACCTTTGTTCAAGGGAACCCTACCCACACGTTACACATATGCTTTTAAATAAAAATACTAAAATAAAAATAAACAAAAACCAATACGCGCGAAGGCAGATTTGAATTCGGGTCGCCGCTACTAAATTGGAACAGATAGCCACTGCGCTGTCGCCCATCTATAGTTTTTGTTGAAATACCTTATAATCATAATATTCCCTCATCCAAAACAAAAAATACATTTTTTTTATACTATTCGTTAGAACCCCGCCGTGAAGGTTTTAAATCTTTAGCGTGCCATACACCCTGAGATTTCCCTTGCACATTACTTAAAAGATAAGTGTTCTCTGATATTTTTTTGGTTATAATCGCCTTTTCAAATTTTGGTGCAAGCTTAGCCATAAAATTATATCTTTCTTTTGATAGGAATTTAGTTTTCTTCCATACAACGTCTCCAACTCGGAAATATGCCTTTCTACGATCTTTGTTATAGTATCTGACACGTTTTTGGTGTGACAGCTCAAGATTATCTTTTACTTTTTTATTTATACTGTGTCGCTTACGTAAGTTCATTAAAAAGTTTTCTGTGTCAATATCTATTTGCTGATAATGACAAGGAGATAAAGTAGAACAATTTGAATCAATTCCTATAAGAATAGAGGTTTCCCTTCCAAAGAATATTCAGTTGTTTCATGATCAGCTGTCCTGATGGCATGTGCAAATTTTTGAATGTCACGATCACAATTATTATGACATTTGAATCGATGTATGACGATATCATAGTGCCTATCACTCTATTGACTCTTTCTGTAGGATTGCTTTGAGGATGACAATTTGGCGTGAAACAATCTGTACGTGATATTGGTGTAATAACTCCTTAAAGTATTACGAAACAAATTGCTTACCGTTATCACAAATTAAAGTTAAAGGGGTTCCGTAAAGTAGAAACTGGTTCTCTAAGATTTCACATATTTTTTCAGCTTTGCCAGAGCTTAATGGGAATAATAATACGAACTTACTAAATAGACACATTATGACTAATAGCATTGTATTTCCAAATAGGCTTTTAGGAAACGGTCCCATAAGATCTAACGAAATTGTTTGCTATGGCCTTGTTACAATTCTGTGCTTTCTCATGTGTCCTATAGGCAACTCTTGAGACACTTTCATTGTTGCATAGATTTCACATTTACCCACATAATTCTTCACATCAGATAACATATTAGGCCAGTAATAGTTTTGTTTGTCTTAATAATGTTTTTCGCATACCCAAATGACCTGCCATCTTGTCATCGTGACAAAATTTTAGTACTTTAGCTCGTAATAATGCTGGAACATATAATTTCCAATCACAACTTGGATCTGGGAATTGCTTCAAACATATTTTCTTATAAAGTAAGCCAGTTTTTACTTGCCAATCGGAATCTATTTTATTTTTATCTAATAAGTCGGTAACTTTCCTTTTATACCATTCGTCTTTATGTCTATCTGTGATTTCTATAGCTCAAATATTTCCGTTAACTGTTATAGTATCAGTTGATCTCGACAACGCATCTGGAACTGTATTTGATTTACCTGGCTTATCAATTATATCAAAGCTAAACTGTTGCAATTTCATAGCCCATCTAGCCAGTCTACCATGTGGATCTTTCATTTTATGTAACATTTTAAGCGCACTATGGTCCGTGACTACAGTAAAATTAATTCCTTCGATATATGGCCTGAATTTCTCAATAGCATAAACTATACTTAGTAACTCCCTTTCAGATGTAGAATATCGTTGTTCTCTATCATTTAGTTTTCGGCTTAGATACGCTATGGGACGCTCTACGTTATCTATATTTTGGCATAATACAGCACCAATACCCTTATTTGAGGCATCACCCCGTATTATAAAAGGCTTCGTAAAGTCTGGGCAAGAAATTACTGGAGTAGGGGTAAGCAAAGTTTTGAGCTTTAAAAACGATTCCTTAGCTTCTTTATTCCAATTTAATCTCTATCTTTTCGTTCCTTTGTTAGATTATTTAGAGGAGCCGTAATAACAGAGAAATTCTTAACAAATCTTCTATACCAACTGGCAATTCCTATAAATCTTTTTAATTCTGTAAAAGTTTTTGGTCTCGGAAAATTTAATATGGCGGAAACCTTCTTAGGGTATGTACGTAAACCATCTTCATCAATAATATAACTCCAAAAACGAGTAAACTACACCGAGCAAATTTGCACTTTTCTACATTAACCGTCAAACCAGCTTCCTTTAAAATATTCATAACACGCCTCAAGGTACTTAAATGCTCATCAAAATTTTCCGAAGAGATTACAATATCATCTAAATATACCCAAACTTTCCCAACTAATTCATAAAATAACATATCCATTAAACTCTGTTGTGATTGTGAACCAGATCGCCATCGACAGGGCCATTGACGCCCTCAAGGAGGTCTTGATAGCCTTGAGGGAATGCAAGGACCCTGACCAATGCGTCCTCGACGGGATGAAAGGACTCCTCAATGGCTGACCAGCTACGAATATTGTACTGGAACACCGCAGGATTGAGGAGGAGGATCCCACTCCTCCGGCTTCTCCTGCGCCAACACAAGATAGACGTCGCTCTCATCAACGAGACGCATTTTAGACCAGCACTCCATGTCAGTCTCCCGGGCCACCACGTCCTGCGATTCGACACTCCTTCTGATACACCGATAAGGGGGCTGCTCGTCGCTATAAAGAGGAGCATTGTATTCCATCAGATGTCAGACCTAGGCGCCCAGTTGTTCCAGTCTCTGGGCGTCGAGATACACCACCGGACCAGACCACTGCGGGTGTATGCGATTTACCGCCCGAGTTCCAGTTCTCTCGTAACCAGCGAAGTCCGCAGCCTCTTCACCGGCTCCAACGCTGGCCGCGGGAGACTGGAACAGGCAAGGTGGTGCGCCACCTTGCCTGGAGGTGCCACTCCACCTGCTCTACGGGGAGGCGCCTACTCAACAAGGCCGCAAGGAATGGATTTGACATCACGGGCCCCGACATGCCGACTCACTATTATTAGGCCAAATCCCGTCCACCATCGACCTGGTGGTACATAAAGGGCTCGAAACATTGGACCTGGAAACCCAGCCGGACGCCTTCGAGTCAGACCACCAGCCTGTCCTTGCCACAGTCTCGGGCAAGCTGACGCTGGCCAGGAGTCCGCCGGTCAGAAGCCGCATCATGTGGGATAAATTTGAAACCCAGCTCATGCAGTCGCAGTAGCCTTCTCCCCCTGAGCCTCTCGTCGACCTGTACAGTGTCGACCGCCTCGAGGGACAGATCACAAGGTCTATTCAAGTGGCCATGCGGGCCGCTACCGCTTCTACGAAGTCCTACCGCACGCTGCCGCCAATCCCGAAGAGAGTTCGAGCGCTGATCCAGCGGAAGAGGAGAGTCCACTCGGATTGGCAGTCCTCCTGGGATCCAGCCCTCAAAACCCAACTCAACCGGCTTATCGCGCGCATTCGGGCCGCGCTCGTTGATGTGGTTACGCAGTCGACGTGTGGGAGCGTCGAATCGAAGAGGCAGACGAGGATCACCCATCCCTTAACAAGCTGTGCCGGCAGATAATGCACAAAAGGCCAACCACGCAGCCGATTCACCATCCTGACGGCTCCCTCTGGTTCTCCGCGGAGGAGAGAGCCGACATATTGGCAACGCACTCGGTAGAGCAATTCCAACCACTCCCAAGTACGCTACCGGAGAGACACGCCGCACTCGAGGAGGAAGTGAGGTCGGCGTTGTCTTCCTCACCACTCCCACTGCCACCACCGCCTTTCTTCTCACCAGCCGCTGTGAAGAAGGCCATTACTAGGCTGAAATCAAATAAAACGCCGGGCAAGGACGGCATTACTAACGGCGCCCTGCGCCACCTACCCATGAAGACAGTCGCAGCCTTGACCAGGCTCTTCAGTGCGATCCTCCGACTTCAACTTTAAGTCAAGGAACTTTAAGTCAAGAAGGCCACCAACGTGGGGAAGATAGCTCTACAGCTACTGCGCCCGCTTCTGCGCTCCAAGCTGCCACTACGTACCAAGCTGGCGCTCTACAAGACGTACGTGAGGCCACACCTCATGTACGCCTCCCCAGCTTGGTACGCCCTACTGAGCCCACGACAGAAGAGCAACCTGCAGGTGGTCCAGAACCTCGTCCTCCGGCGAGTGACCCAGGCACCATACTTCGTGCGCAATGCAACCCTGCATCGCGACATGAAGATGGAAAGCCTGGAGGACCGCATCGGCCGGCTCGCGTCTAACGCGTTCCGCTGCGCCGATGTTTTGGACCACCTACACCTACAGGACATCGCACCGTGGCATACACGACCACCGGACGCCAAGAAGCGCCTTCCTCGAGACCTTCTCACCCATCCCGACTCCGACTCCTGAGCTGCCACCTTGGTTGCTGGTCGCCTAAGCTGGGCCTCCCCCGAGCAACCGGGGGTCTCACCCGGCCGGGCTGACCGCCCAGGTGGCATATAGCTCATCCTATCCTGACTCTACATCCCTTGTGCCTGCGAGTTAAAACACAGGCGCTTGTATTTCCCCGGGCATAGCCCACCTAATGACGCGCTCGTCTTAACGAGCGGAGGTTGAAACCGTGGAAGAGGGCCCATAAAGCCGTTCCCCTGTCCACGGGCAGGAAGGAAGAAAACAAGCAGCGTGTTAACCATGGATTATTTGCCCGCCGTTCTGTCCGGCACTAGTCAATAAAGTCGCAATTAAAATTCAATCCAAGTTTTGCCAGCGCTTCCATGCGCCTGTGTCGCATTCCGCGTCGCTCTGCACATCGCGCCCCTCGATCGTCCGGTCACAGCCGGAGTTTTCTCGACGCAAGCTTCGCCGGTGAAGACCGATGACTGCCGAGAGCGGACACCACAACTGACTCCGCTTGCTCCACCATGAGCGGCCGCAGCGGTGCGCAGCGCGACCGATCCAGGTCGCGCACACGCGAACCGCTACTCGCAACAGCAGCCGGGGGGACGGGGGAAACCCCTCGCCGCCCCCGGCATATAGCGCCAGAAAGTTGCCCGACACGACCACCCTCGATGTACCGCACCATACGGTACCCCGAGATGTCGTTGGGGAGTACAACTGCCCCCGCCCCCCGGGCCACTTCACCGCGGCCAGGCCCGAAGACGATGCGTCTCGCCGAACACCGGAGGCGCGCGATATCACCGCGCGACCTTCCGGCGCTTCTGGCCCGTCGTCAACGGCGCCGACCGCCCTCCCCGCGGGACATGTGACCTCACCTCCGCGCTTTCCAGATGTGACGCCGCAGCGAGCATCCCGCCCAGCTGCTCCACCTGGAGGACCCAGACCTCAGCGGTCCCTCTCTGCCCCACCCCGCATGGACGCCGCACTCACAGTTCCACTCGGACATGATCCTCGTAGCCGAGCTGCAGCAGCGCGGAGCCCTGTCACGGTCATTGTTGGAACACATTTCGATGTTCCTCAACGACAAGTGCAGGGAGCTCGAGAGCGCCGGCGCAGCACCCACGGAGAGCGAGGTGAGCGACCTGATACCACCGTCACCAATGCGACGACCCAGGCCCTCTGACGAGGCCGACGACTTCTTCTCTAAGAGGCAATACACACTGCCCCTTCCACAACGCGACCTACGCCGTCAGCGAAGGGAGGCGGCAGCTCCGGCCACTCTCGCCGGACCAACTGTCCCCGCTTCCCCTGCCACCACCATCGCCGTCACAACTGTTGATGCTACCACAACGACGCCAGCTGCGCCCACTTTTGAGGCAGCACTGAGAGCGACCGGACCGAGCCAGCCGGTGCAGCTCGGGTCTGCCGCCTCCGCACCGGATGCCAGCGCGCCGCAACCACTAAAGTCGCTAATAGCCGAGGAATTCTCCAGTTGGACTCTGCACTTCCGCACCATTAAGGACCTGCTGGGCCACGCACTAAACGCGCGCCCTCTGGGACGGGGTATGCGGTTCTCACCCGGCTCAATAGACGAGCACCGGGTGATACAGCGCTACCTGTGTGACCTGGAGTAGACTGAGAGGCTGTCATGGTTCTCATATGCACTGCCCTCAGAAATGAGTCGGAAGGTCGCCATTTGTGGCCTTCCCGCGACCACAATCCCAGACGAGATTATCGAGGCGCTAGCCGAACGAGGGTATCAAGCGGAGTATGTGCGGCCAATACGGGCGAGGATGGGGCGACCTGGCTGCATATTCTTTGCTGTGATGACCAACACACCGGACTTGGTGCCTGGCATATTCGGAGTAACCGAGCTCCTCTACATGCCAGGCATCACCATTGAAGCCTGGAGGGGCAAACGTTGCCCTGCTCAATGGCATAGGTGCTAGGCCTTTCGGTATTCGAGGCACTGCTGCCATCGGCGCATGGCCTGCGTGAGGTGCGGAGAGGAGCACTTCGCGCGGGACTGCCAGCGACCCCTCGAAGAACCAGCGACGTGCGCCAACTGCGGGGGTCCACACCCCGCTAACCACTCAGCATACCCACAATATCGCAGGAAAGCGCGGAATAAAAGGGCCGGCACCGTGGCCCTCACCCAGACGAAGGCGGCTCACAAGACTCAAGCGCCTGCGTTAGCTCCGGTGACCACAAATAAGGTCGCCGCTGACACCCAGGCTGCTTTTCTTATGGCACCTGCCAACCCTCCGACTAAAAGAGGGGGAAAATTAAAGAAGAAAAAGGGCAAGGGAAAAGATCCCGTGGGGAAGACCCCCTCGCCCTGTCGCAGATGCCAGCAGCACTGCCAACGACGACCACGTCACAGCCAGACCATACCCAGGGCCAGAACACCTCACGCACCGCCATTGACACGGCACTCGACACGCTCCAGGCTGTCCTACTTGCCTTGAGGGAAGGTTGAGACCCCGTAAAGACGGTACTGGACGGAATGATTCGCCTCATCTCTAATGTCTGAGCTGAAAATCATCTACTGGAACGCCTCCGGGCTACATTTAAGGCTACATTATCTCCGGCTGATGCTCTGGGAGCAGAATATCGACCTGGCATTAATAAATGAAACCCATTTGCGACCCACGGACTTGATAAATTTACCCGGCTACGACATTCTTCTACTGGATGCACTTCAAGACAACCCGTTCAGGGGTCTCCTCATTGCAGTAAAGAGGAGCAAAATGCACCAGCCCTTACCTGACTTCGACTCAAAGACGTTCCAGGCCCTCGGCGTGGAAATCCAACTCGGCGATAAAGCACTTCGCGTCTATGCAGTTTATCGCCCCCCAAGACACCAGTTGGCTACAAAAGAGGTCCGGCAACTGCTAAACAGCTCAACCCCGACCATTGCAGCAGGGGATTGAACGCGAAATACCCGGCTTGGAGGTGCCATGCCGCATGCCCGATCGGAAGGCGGCTGTATGAGGATGCGGTACGGCACGCCTACGAGATCTCTGGACCCGACGAGCCGACCCACTACTCCGGCACTCGCACACACATGCCCAGCATCATAGATCTGGTGGTGTATAGGGGAGTGGATGCGCTGGCGCTGGAGGTGTTACCGAGCGCGTACGGCTCAGACCATTTGCCCGTGCTAGCAACCATAGCTGGTAGACTGGCACTCACAAGACAACCACCGGCGAGGCGGGCGATATGCTGGCCCAAATTTGAAGCTCTTTTGCACTCCAAGACGCCAGTTAGGACCGAGCAGCTAGACTCTCCCGCCAGTATTGATCGCCTGGAGTCGAACTTGGCGGCTACTATTCACGAAGCAATGGGTGAAGCGATGCTGCCTCCCCATCACAGACGCTTGCCACGGACCTCCGCTAAGCTGGCCGCACTGCTAGCGAAGAAAAGGAAGACCCGTGCCGAATACGGCACGGGTCTTCCTTTTCTTCGCTAGCAGTACGGCAGCGAACGAGGGAGCCCGCCACGAAAACGAAGTTGAACAAGCTCGTCGAGCAGTCTCGTGCGGAGCTCGGAAACTCTGCTGCCACCAGATGGATTGCCCGGATCGCCGATGCCAGCGAATACCAGGCATCCCTCAATCGACTATACCGTCAGATCACCAAGCGCCCTCAACCGGTGAGACCGTTGTACTACACTGACGGTTCTCTCCGGTATGATGCGGCCGACAGGGCAACCATTCTGGCCGACCATCTTGCCACCCAGTTTACGCCCAATCCAAGCCGATGTCTCGAGTTCCATAAGACGCTGGAGGAAGAGGTGCTTCAACGCCTGCACCAACCCACGTTGCCATTACCACCGCCACCGTTCTTCTCGCCCACGTCTGTGAGGAAGGCAGCCAACCGGCTCATAGCGAAGAAAGCTCCGGGTCGGGATGGCGTGACGAACGGAGCTTTACGCCACCTTCCCTGCCGAACCATAGCGGCCCTCACCAGGCTCTTCAACGCCAATGCTGCCAAGCTGTTCGAGCGGCTAATGTTGCCACTGATCCAGGCACATTTTAAACCACGCCCCGAGCAGTTTGGGTTCAGAAACAGCCACTCCACGACCCTACAGGCAGCAAGGATCATCCACCGAGTCACGAACGCCCTGAACAAGAAGGAGAGGGCAACAGCAGGCTTTCTGAACGTCGCCAGTGCATTTGACCGGGTCTGGTACCCCGGTCTAATACACAAGATGTTCGCCACTGTAATCTCGTGCCATCTGATGCGTACAGTAGCCGCTTTCCTTGAAGATAGGACATTCAGTGTTAGGGTGTCGAGTCATCTAGCAGCCATCTTATCACTGCAGGCGTACCCCAGGGCAGCACACTGTCGCCAACCCTGTACGCCATCTGCACCGACGATGTCCACAAGATACACGACACTGGCTCTATATGCGGACGATATAGCACTGGTGACTGTCTCACTCAACGCCGTCCACGCTACCGTGAAGCTGCAACGAGCACTCGACGAGCTACCTCAGTGGCTTGCGAAATGGAGACTAGCTCTCAACGTCTCCAAGACGCAGACCATCGTGTTTGGCTCTAGAAGAAGACACCCACCACCAGTGGTCATATCGGGCCAGAGAGTGGAATGGAAGAAGGAAGCCACGTACCTGGGTATCGTTATCGACAGGAAACTGACGATAAAGTCCCAGGTAAGCAAAGCCGCCAACGCCACCAAAGCAGCCCTGAGCATCCTGAGGCCACTGCTACGCACTCATCTGCCGCTGCGCACCAAGCTGCAGTTGTATAAGACGTACGTCAGGCCACATTTGACGTACGCCGCGCCTGCTTGGTACGCACTGACCAGCACTCACCTTCACCACACATTGCAGATCGTTCAGAACATCGCTCTGAGACGGACCTCCGTATGGAGAGCCTGGATAATCACATCCGTCGAACGGCAGAAAACGCGTTCCGCCGGGCTGACGTCTCTGATCTACATCATCTCCAGGACATCGCGCCGTGGCACGCGCGGCCACCGGACGCCTAAACGAGAGCTATCCCAAGAGATCTCATCCCTCTGAATACCGAATCCGACTCCTGAGCAGCTCTGAGTGGACACTGGTCGCCTAAGCTGGGCCTACTTTGGGTAACCAGAAGTCTCACCCGGCTGGGCTGACCGCCCCGAGAGCACACGCTCATAACCCCACGGATTGACATCACCGGACATGACACCTTAGTACAACTGCAGACTACCAATTGGGAACTATCCCACTCCAATTACGCGCCTATAGTAACAGGCGCCGAATGAATCCCACGGCCAGGGGACCAAGGTCCTGAAGCAGTCTCCCCTCTACCCCCCCGGGGCCGAGAGAGAAGAATTCATGATTTGATTTGATTTGTTAACCAGGATTGTTTGCCCGCCGTTCTGTCCGGCACGAGTCAATATTGTCGCAATTAAAATTCATCATTATTTGTTTTCCAAATATTCGTTGAGTTTTGCCAGAGCCTCCGTGCGCTTGAGTCGCATTCCGCGTCGCCCCGCGCGTCGCGCCCCTCGGTCGTCCGGTCCCAGCCGAGTTGTTTCGACGTAAGCCGAGCTTCGCCGGTGAGGACCGATAACTTCCAAGTGCGGGCACCACCATTGACTTCGCTTGCTCCACCATGAGCGGCTGCACCGGTGCGCAGCGAGAGCGATCTCGCTCGCGCCACCGCGAATACCCGGCCCCCAGAGACTCCGAAGAGTCGATACCCATGGCTTCTCCCCCTACGCATCCCACACCTCGCAGTATGCCGCTACTAAACTCCCCCGCTCCTGACCGCCCAATGGCCAAACGTGCTCTAGAAAGATTCAGTCGCTCATCGGGGGTACGCGACGTTACCGCGCGCCCTTCTGATGAATCCGGTCTCCCACAAGCCGCGCCTGACGTCCCATGGACGGAAAAAAGAGGAGAGTTAGAAGAGACTCCTATCCCGATACAGCACCTCTCTCGAGACGTTGCAAGAAATCAACCCCGACCCAAGAGTTCCCCCTCTGCACCTCCCCGCTTGAATACCGTGCTGTCTCCGCGCACGCAGCTGCATTCCGACATGCTTGTTGTGGCGGAACTGCGGCAGCGCGGAGCCCTGTCTGGTCCGTTGTTGCAACATATTAGCATGTTTCTTAACATGCCAGAGCAGACAGCTCGTCCGCGCGGAGGCCGCCGCCGCAATCGGGTGTCCCCCTCCAATAATCATGATGACACCCACAAGGAGACCGAGACCCACAGACAAGACCCCAGAGGACGAGCCAAAGAGGCACTGCGCCCAACAGTGCCTTCTGGCCCAGCCCGACCCCCGGCTCGGCAGTCAACGTGGGGCGGAGGACCCGACAGCCGCTTTCGGACTTCCTTGACCCACGACGACGACCTCCTTGACACCTAACACGATCATCGCCAGTTACACCGAGACCGGCACTATCACCTTCGCTGACGCGCTACGAGATGCAAGACCTAGCCGAGCGGCCCAGGATGTGTCCAGTGCTCATTCCCTAGGCCCTGAAACGACAACACCAGCAGCCGATGCACTGAACCCCCGCTACCCACCACTGATTGTGGAGGCCCTGCCCAACTGGGCGACTCACTTCAAGTCGCTTAGGTAGCGGCTGGGCCACGCACCCAATGCGCGCCCCTACGGTAGGGGGGTGCGCTTCACCCCAGGTTCCGAGGATGAATATAGAATCATCCAACGGTATCTCTCTGAGCTTGAGAGGACCGAAAAGATATCCTGGTTTTCTTACTCGCTGCCTTCAGAGATAAGCCGTAAAGTGGCGATCAGAGGTCTGCCAGTTACGACTGAGCCGGAGGAAATAATGGAGGCTTTGACGGAAATGAGCTATCAGCCTGAGTACGTCCGCCCCATTAGAGCAAAGAAGGGCAGGCCGGGGTGCATATTTCTTGCTATCCTCGCGAACACTCCAAATCTCATCCCAGGCATATATTAGGTTAAGGAACTCTTATACATGCCAGGCGTCAAGGTCGAAGCGTGGCGGAGTTAGAGGGGGCCCGCGCAGTGTCTTCGCTGCCAGGCCTTCCGCCACTCTAGCCACGGCTGCCACCGACGTCTCGCATGCGTTAGGTGTGGCGAAGAGCACTTTGTGCGCGAGTGCCCACGCCCACTAGAGACTCCTGTCACATGTCGCGCAAACTGCGGCGGCCCTCATCCGGCCAACCATACAGCCCGCGCCCAATACAAGCGAGAACTGCGGAACAAGAGTGATGTGTTTCCTAAGGCGAACAGGAGGCAGTACGGATTCGTTCCTCAGCGTAGCACCGAGGACGCCCTGTATGACCTGGTAAATCACATAAGGGATAAGCTATTAAACCTGGTGATATCCCTGGACATAGAGGGCGCCTTGGATGCAGCGTGGTGGCCAGCCATAAAATGCCAGCTCACAAAAAAAGGCTGTCCGACAAACTTGAGGAGATTGGTTGATAGCTACCTCCAAGATAGGGTAAGAGTTAGGGTGCGATACGCGGATCACCGCCACACAAAACAAACGACAAAAGGTTGCATTCAAGGATCAATAAGTGGTCCCACCTTTTGGAATCTGCTCTTGGACCCTCTGCTGGATGAGATAGAGGGGGGTATTTTCTGACGATATCGTTATGGTGATCTCGGCTGATTCGGGATCTCAAATCTCTCGGACGGCAAACCAAACGCTATCACGTGTGTACGAATGGGGAAAGGACAATAAGCTAAGGTTCGCGCCGAAAAAAACTTACGCTATGCTTTTAACAAATAAACTAAAATATGATTCCCCATTCGTACCCATGGGAGGTGTGCCAATAGAATTGGTTAAAGAAATTAAAATTTTAGGCCTTACAATTGATAACAAATTAACTTTCAATAATCACATCAAAAAAGTCTGTAAAAAAGCGATTAGCATGTATAAAATAATATCGAGATCTGCAAAATTAAATTGGGGACTGAACCCCGAGATCATCAGAACAATATATGTCGCGGTAATAGAGCCAATAATACTATACGCAGCTAGCGTCTAGGCACGGGAGGCCAGTAAGATCATGACGCGAAGGAGCCTGGGCACCGTTCAGAGAGGATTCGCCCAGAAACTCTGAACGCTGCCCTGGCACTAAGCGGCCTGATCCCGCTGGACTTAAGAGTGAGGGAAGCTGCAGAAATGTATGAGGCAAAACGCGGAAAACCCCAAGCTTTTCTCCGAGGTAGAAAGGTAGAAAAGAAAATAGCCTTCGACCAGACATCCCACCCGTAGGACGAACTTGAGGTGCGGTTCGAGTGCCTCGAGGATCTGAAACCGGAAACTGTAGATGCTCACAACCTGAGGGGAATAATCATCTACACGGACGGAAGTAAGATTGGTGGCGGGGTAGGAGCGGCACTTTCGTGCTGGAAGGGGGAGGCAGAAACGCTGGCCAGAAAGTACGCCTTAGCGTCTTTCTGTACAGTGTTTCAGGCGGAACTCTACGCGCTCTACCAAGCCACCAAAATTGCGCTAGGATCCTCGGAGCCATGGACCTGCATCCTGAGCGACTCCAGATCGGCTCTCGAATTGCTGGGAGACCAGGATGCCTCCCACCTAATCATTTTCTTTATTAAAGAAAACTTAAAGAGAGCCGCGAAATTAAAGAAGAGGGTTATACTCTGCCTTTAAATTCATAAAGCGCAACACAGCGACACCAAAACTGACACAAGCATTTTCGGGGCATGGGGGTTTTGGAGTGTTTGGCAAAGTACAAAGTCAAAGATCATCCCAGCTGTAGATGTGATCCTATACAAAATGAATCAGTACTTCATCTTATACTGGAATGCCCAATACTGTCCAAAGCCCGCCGTGAGGCCGAACTTTATATAGAGGACAAACTAACGACAAAAACTGTTTCTGAAATCCTAAAAAATAAGAGAAGATGTACATATCTATTGGAATTTTGTAAGCATGTAACAACGTATAGGTTAAAAATAAACGGGAGTACAAATATAAACTAATAAAAAAAAACAAAACAAAAGACCATATATAAAAAAAAAAAAAAACATTGTACTCCGAAATACGTAGAAATAAGAAATGTGTAAGAAACTGAATATAATGAACTATAATTTGAGATTATAGTCACCTATATCGTATTACCTACTAAGTAAAATGCCTAAAAATTAAGAAACATCTAGAAATAAGGAACTATGTAATATTATACATATAATAAGTGTAAAAATTTACGTTTTAAGTTACCAAATGTATAAAGTGAGAAGTCCACATATAAATAAACCAAAAGGTCACTGACAAGGCAGTAATACATTATAAATAATAATAATATATATAACTAGTATAAATTAAAGCAATAAATCCTGTATATTTAATATTACGCATAAAAAAAACGTATATAATTATGTTAAGCATTAGTACTACACTACTACTACATGTTAAGCAATAGTTTTAACAATTGTCATCCTTGTTACTTTAAATAAAAATAAACAATGTCTTTGGTTACGCCAGCGGACCAGTGGGTCAATTTAAAAAAAAATGGAAACAGAACCTTGGCTTAGGTTTCCAGTAAATCAATTAAATCGTCAGTCTCTAATTGCTCATCAAAGCTGCTAGCACTGTCAGATACAGGTACTATACTACGATAAGGGCGTAAAGAATCCGCGGAAACTAGTACAATGAAATTTTTATACCCTCGCAACCCTTTAATGCTCCTGATCCTGTATCTATCATTGCCAACAACTTTGGTTATGATATAAGGTCCTGAGTATAAATCATCTAGTTTGGTGTTAACTTTAGCAGCGCTGCTAGTAGGGGCCTGCTTCCAAAGAACTAAATCGCCTTTCTTATAAATATTACTGTTTTTGCGGCGTTTATCATAATTACGTTTCATTTTTACGCTAGCCCTATCTATACGCATTTTAGTCCTTTGTCCGCTTCGCCTGGGTTGACTCTACTATTCGCTCTGGTATAGATACATCACATACCGACCTACTACTACGAGAGAACATTAAATCGTAAGGCTTGTATTCGGTTGTACTATTTAACGTATTATTTATACCCCAAATTACATCTGGAAGACTATTAAACCAATTATTACTTGCTTCACTAGGATCGGTAGCGCGTAAAGCGTTGAGAATAGTTCGATTTGTACGTTCCACTTGCCCATTAGCTCTCGGGCAGGCAATAGTGGTCAAAGTGTATTTGGATTGTATATCTATGGCAAGTTTTTTAAAATTTCTACTCGTAAACGCCTTTCCATGATCTGAGACTACTCTATCGGGATATCCAAATAAACTAAAAATTCGTTTAAGTAATCTTATTGTCTCTATCGAATTTACAGTTCGAACAGGTTCCACAATTACAAATTTTGATAACGCGTCTGTTATAACTACAGATATTCAACCCTTTTTAGTTCTACAAAACGGACCTACATGATCTATATGTATCACTCGAAAAGGTTCATATTAATAGAAAAGGTTACATACTTTTTGATGAAACGCGTCGTTTTAGGAAACCAATAATCGCTTTTTATTAATTCCATGCAGCGCTTCAATCCTACATGCCCTATTTCATCATGATGCATTTGTACAATTTTCCATCTAGCTGGCCCAGGGACTACCAGACGATTCCCATTTAAGGTTTTTCGATACAACCTATCATTTATTAAGACAAAGTCCCACGTTACGTCACTCTCTGCTACACCAGTTTTTAATTGATCAATAATGCTTTTAACTTTGTCGTCCTGACATTGTACAATATAGAACCAATCGGTTACATTATGATGATTTATATTCACCATATCGACGGGATCCCTACTAAGCGCGTCAACATGTTTCATTCCCTCACCCGGCCTATATTCTACACTTATATCATAATCTTGTATCATAAGCCACCACCTAGCGATTCGCGGAATTATGTCACACTTTGTTAAAGTGCTTCGAACAGCAGTACAATCGGTTACAATCTTTACATATTTACCCATTACATATATGCGAAATTTTCGTAACGATTCTACAACGGCTAGCGTTTCAAGCTCGTAACTATGATATACACTTTCTTGTTTAGAAGTTACACGACTAAAATACATTACTGGCCTTAAAGTGTTGTCTTATTGTATTTGTAGTAATATACCAGCTATACCTATTTTACATGCGTCTGTATGAATTTCCGTCTGCAATGTGGGGTCAAACAACGCTAATACAGGTTTAGAACAGAAACCTTTCTTTTAATTCGTTAAAACTATTACATTGCCTATCTTTTTACACCCATGACACATTTTTCTTTGTCAGGTCAGTCAACGGACGTGCAATTTACTCGAATTTATAAATGAATTTTCTAAAATATCTACATAGTCCTATAAACTGACGTACCTCATGAACATTCATAGGCTCGGGCAATTGCGAGACTGCACTTAATTTTGATTCTGCTCGTTGAACTCCATTTGCAGAAATCTCGTGTCCTAAATAAGTCACTTGATTTTGTAAGAAATTACACTTTTTCATATTAAGTTTAAAATTTTCAAACTCGAATTTATCAAGCACGGTTTGTAACATTTTTAGTCCGGAGTTAAGTTCAGTCGAGGGTAGTAAGATATCGTCTTAGAATGCTAGAATTTCCTTGAGCACTAACTTGACATGAGGTTTTAATGGAATTAACGATTTTATTAATTAAACGCATAAAAACTGCCGGTGAATTAACTAAACCGAATGGAACGCGCAAATATTCATAATGGCCCGATTGATATATGAACGCACTTTTATGTGTATCTTCGGATTTTAATAAGACTTGATGGTAGCCTTGGGCCATATCTAGATATGTGAAATATTTTTACCGGATAATTTAGATATGTGATCTTCAATGTTAGGCAGTGGATATCTATCTTATATAAGTAATTGCATTTAACGCGCGGTAATCTATGCATAATCTACTGTCTCCGTTCTTTTTTCTTACCAATATTACCGGCGAGGCATACTTCGATTCCGACTCTTTAATAATACCGGCGTCTAATAATTCCGTGACTTTAGATCTCACTATTTCCTGTTCACTATGCGATAGCCTATAAGGTTGACGGTAAATAAGTCGATCAGTCGTGAGGTTTATTGGCATTTTTATTAAATTTGTACAGCCTTGATCTTGAGTACTACTAGCAAAACAATATTTATATCTAATCAACAAATTGACTAAATCCTTGCGCTCGCTTTCATTAAGTTAGGAAAACTTAATGAAAGCGATTTTTATATCGGATAGTAAAACACCACCAATACTCTTACCTTATTGACTTACAGTTAAAACAAAGGGCAAAGTGGTAGGCAAATTAACTATTTTTGGCGTATAGTATGTAAATGGCTTGGTTGGCTCACCTTGTTTGTCATGGCTGGTTCGATGCAAGACTCCGCTCGTGTAAGCATGTGGCCGGCCTCCCAAATGACGTCCTTGACCCCGGTGTTGAGAACTTTGATGTAACCCGCGCTTTCTCGAAGCACAGTTGCAAGCAAGGAGTAGGAAACACCTTGCAATTCAAAGTGACGCGGTGCCGTGCAGACGTCGTTGTCTTCACAATTGCCTAGGACATGAACCTTTATAATCGATGCCCGGGTGGTAAATGTTCTTTATTCGCTGTTTGCACTTTGAACTTGCGTTGATCTTCAACTACTTCTATACCAGGTATTAAATTAGTGTCGCGAGTTAGTGTTGCAGTACCATTGGCGACGATTAGTGCCATATCACTGCCATTAATAATAGGCTGCCCAAATAAATTGACGCTTCCCATGTAAAATACGCTTTAAATAAAAATAAAATAAAATAAATCATCCGTTAAATACGCTTCGCATGAAAATTGAATATTGTCAATTTCAAAGTCAAATTTTGCTTCCCCTCGTGCGGCTATTAATTCTCCGGAGAATCCCTTCAAAACGGTGTTTGTAGGTTTGACCTCAAGGGATAACAATTCAGCAATTTGATTATTCAAGACATTTACTTAACCGCCAGTATCTATGTAAGCTTTCACATGAACCCCATTGATCTTGGAAATTTTCTTATAAATGTCGTTATAATTTTGAATAAGCTGAATATCCTTAATACTGCTGCTGGAATATATGAGAGGCCTCTGGGCTATTGTAGATGTAGAATTATAGCAGCGAATAGCGATGTGGCCTTGTTTACCACATTTAAAACATAAACGTTGGTCCGGTAAGAGCAGTTACGAAGCATGTGACAGTCTTCTTACATCGATGACATGGATCATTCTCTGTGAATATTTTCTTTTCGATCGGCACTTGTCGTATTTCTTTGATTTGAGCGCGAGCTTCTATAGTTGAGCCACGATAGTCGTCTAGAGCACAGAGAAATGCTTCATATGTAATATAATGCTTTCGTAGACCTCGAATAATGCACGAGACGCTGGCATTGTCAGCTAATTTGCATCGGAAACACATTGCTACCTTATCCTGATAGTATTTTGTCATTGTCTCGTTAGGTAGTTTTTTTCTTTGCATCATCTCGTCCAATAATGAACTGTAGTCACGATGCTTAGGAAAAGCACGTAACAACATTTGCTTCCACTCGTCCCATTTATAATTGTAGTCATCAAGCCTGTTATACCACTTACGAGCTTGACCACGTAGTTTAACTTGCAAATGAAATGCTTTTATATTGTCGCTCCAATCATGTATCTCTCCTAACTGATCCATTTTCTTTAACCACGCTGATACTGTACAGTCTTCATCTTCTGGGTCAAATTCTGGAATCAGTGATGCTGCTCGGTGATTATTGGAGCGGCCATATGCATTAGTTTCTCCGTCCAAGTCACGAACTGCCTTATCAACCTCCTGTTCTAACAAGCGTTTAAGCATTTTGCGAGCAGAAGGCGATTCATCACTATCGTGGTCTTCCGTTGCTGGGCTTTATCCTCTCGGTCGTACCCCATGTCCTGTTTCGTCCGTACAATACTGCTTCATCCCACTTCTGAATAAAACGGCCAGTAAATAATAACACGGTTCTGTTACATGTATTTATTTCTTCAACGAGCAGAGTTTCCACTTAACTTAGTGCACAAGTGAGAATAATTTCCAAAATGAATTGCAAACCTTTTTATAATATTTTCCCCATTTCAAAACAATAGCGACGGACGTTAGTCAATTGACGATCTATTTTATTATTGAATCAAATAACATTTCTAATTAATAAATTACACTAATTATTTAAATATATAATCAATTATTATATATAACACAATGTGAAGGCTTATATGGCATGGCATGGCTTGGCTTGGCTTGGCCCCGGCACGGCACAGTATAAGGCAGGCTTAGCACATGGCGGGCTGGCGTTACATACGTGAATATTACTTTTTCCTATTCCGGTTAAATATAAAGATAAAGGAATTAAGCAGCACTCCAGTCTCCTATCAATGGATTCTTTAATTAAACTACAATTGGCCCCGATATCAATCAGACAATTAATTAATAATCCATTAATAGAAACTGGTGAAAGGCTTAATTCGGTTTTCCTAAAAAAGGTACATTCTTGTCATTTCTTGTAGGAATCGAAGTTACAGATCTTTTTGATTCAGCCCGTAGTTTATGGAAGCAAATATTTTCGGTATGATCTACTCTCTTGCAATAAGTACAGGATTTTATATGGCTTTCATTTTGCTTTGAAAACTGCAGTTTGGTTCGTTTGAATATTGGAAACTTTGGGACATAATGACTGAATATGTCCAGTTTGATGACATAGAAAACATTTTCTATCCATATTAAATTTAGACCGCTTGGCTCCACTAGGTCCTAAACCTGTATCCTTATTACTATTGTCCAAAGCTCTTTTCCTGTTTTTCACATATGTTGACAACAAGGAGATAAGTGCTGCAGTAGTGGTTACACCAAGTTAAAGATGCCATTTTAACATCAACATCACTTATGCCTCCACAGGTCAGTTCAATTAGTTGCTCATCTGTGAAGGTTACTTTGGTGTTGCGAAGTAACCTTATTTTTTCTTTAGCATAATCACCATATGATTCCACAGAATCAGACGAGTACAGAACTGCTTTGCAAAGTCTTTCGGACTAGTTATTTTTTTCAGGGTAAGTGTTAATAATATCTTGACGCAAATTTTGCCAAGATCTGCCTCCTGAAGGCTCCCATGATTCGTACCATAGTAAAACAGAGCCCTTAAGGGCCTTACCGGCTTTAGCTATGGTTCTAATACTGCTCTAGTTCAGCTCCTTAGCGAGGGCCTCAACACTGCTGCACCAACTTGCAGCTCCGCTGTCGTTGTGATCGGGATCGAACATTGGTAGTGCAATGTCATCATCCTTTTGGTGTGTTGCAGTAACAGTATCTCGGATTGCTTGGAGAAGGTTACTAACTACTTCAGAATCCGTCCTGAAACTTATACAGATGTGTGTTAATAACGTGAGCTGTAATTATCCCACTTCTGATGTTAGGGTTTATTTATTATATTTTGTATAGAACAAATATAATTAAGTAATTCAAGTTAACCAATAGGTGAGAAGAAGAAAAAGACTGCAGCTTCATAAATCATAAAGTATTTTATGCATTAATGGCAAGTTGTTATATTTAATTTAAGTACTTCTATGTATATTTAAGTAATATGTAAATAAAACTCTGTTATAAATATCATGATAGTAATTGTATATAATAATTACGCATTTATATTAATTTTTACAAAGTTACAATAAATATGAGGTAACATTTACATTAACGCAGCTCGACAGTCGGACACCGAATCCATTTTACAACCACTGCAGTACATTTATAGTCTACCAACATATTTCCCACCAACCTCAGGTGACCATAGTAAATTTAGTCAAAAGAGGTTCTAATAAATAAATTAATACTTCCTTTTGGTTTTATAATATTCTTAATTATTACATTATTTTTAATATTATTTAAATACATCGTTTTTTGTGTATCATATTAAGATATTATCACATACAAGTTACAAAACATGCCAAGAGCATCCTGCGATCCTTCCCATGCATCATAAATACTCTTTAAGAGAGCTATACCAGCATCTTAGTAAAACCATACTGTTTATTATGCATGAGTTTATGAAAATAAAATATGTAATTAATATTTGATTTAAAATATTTTTTTCAAAAATTTTACTAAATGATGGTAGTACCGATATAGGTCTAAAATTGTTAGGATCGGATGTACTACCCGATTTAAATATAGGTATGATTTTACTAAATTTCATTAGGTCAGGAAACACCATTCTCTATACAATTATTAAATATATCAGCAAGATGATGAGCAACAGCGTCTATTATAAAACTAATCAATTTGACAGAAATACCCCATAGATCTGATGTTTTCTTGATATCTATGGTCTTAAATGTTTTAACAATGTCTCTAGAGTTGATTGACTGAAATTTAAAGTCAATATTACATTTGTCGACGCACTCCTTTAGCAATGATTCAGCGACAGTTGTGGAAGCTATAAGGGTTTTGGTTGTGGAAACTGGAATATCAGCAAAAAATTTTTCAAAAACACTAGCAACTTCTTGATCGCAGCTAGTTACACCATTGTCAATTTTTAATTTAAATTCATAATTGCAATTCTTTGTATTTCCAGTTTCACAATTTATTATGTTCCATGTCATTTTAATTTTGTCAGAGGATTTTTTTATTTTGTTTCTTATATGTAAAGATTTTGCCATGGAACATACTTTTTTAAACAATTTTGAATAGTTTCGAACATAATTAATAAATGATTTACTATGGTTAAAAATTCATCAATTGTGAGCAATATTCCTGCAATATTTTTTTATTAACATTTTCCCTTCCCCCGATCAAAATAAGTAAAATAAAAAAAATAATCAAAATAACTAGGACAATAAGTATTAGAAATAATTTTATTCATTATTTGGGAGTATATAGCTCCGGGCATACAATAATTGTTTTAGTTTTATCAGTTTCACGAGTGCAGTAGTCGCGGTCCTATTTACTACGTCGTAGCCACTTTCTTTAATAGCAGTTTTATAATTTTTAACAGACTTGTCAGCACTTAACAAGTCGTAATTATAATCTCCAAGTATTAAAGCCCTTTTCCATTTTTACCTGGAAAAATGTTGAAAGTAAATTTAAGAAATCGGAATGGTTTATACGGCTAGGTTTATATATTGCACCTATATCAAGACAAAACTTATTAATGTGAATCCAAAGATAATGCTTTTAATCGATTGACTGTTTTTCAATAAAATTATGTTTAAGACTATTATTAACGAAAATTGAGACCCCACCACCCCTAACTTCTTTTCTATAGTTGAAGTAATGGGTATAGCCCGGTAGTTTAATTCTATTAGCTTCATCCTCTGAGTCGATCCATGTCTCCGTTATAACAACCTAATGAATAATGGTATTTGGAAAAGATTTCGCGATGCATCTTAGTTCGTCTAATTTTCTTTGCTTAGTAATACTGCGAATGTTTGTATACAAGCATTTTAAAGTTTTTTTATTAATTGTTATTTCGGAACAGCTTTTGCCAATTTGGAAAGTTGTCATGTTCCAGTGTTCAAGTTTTTTTGTCATACTCAGAGTTTGTTCCTGGCTGAACTTTTATACCGGAGTGGTAATTATTTTAGGTATGCCTCTAATGTATTTTATTAAAAGGCTTGTTCCACCATTTTTCGTTCGAATATCAAGCTTTTCTTTGAAGTGTTTCATATATAATTGTTGCTGGGGTGTTTGGTCGGGGTAAAGTTGGTTTGCGTCATTCTTCACACTAGATTTGTTTCGAAATATATCAAGAACTATATCAGAGGAACCAAAACATACCTTAATTAAGCGGTTTTTATCTTTCTTAAATCTTCCCAATCGAAATACATTTCTAGGCTGAGGACAATTCTCAAATACATTTTTTAAGACACTCATGGACGAGGTTTTATCATGAAGTTGTCTCTCTTTCGGATCTGTAGACGTTGATTCAGGTATACCTGATATTAATATATTTTTAGATCTCAGGTTTCGCACATTTAGCTCCATAATAAAGTTTTTTTATGCACTAACTTTCGGGCCCACTTCAAGAGTTTCAAGCTGCAAAATCTTTGCGTTTATATTCTCTAGCAATTCTACTTGATTCTAGTAACTCTACTTGATTCTAGCAATTCTACTTTCTTTTGTGTTATTGGAGGTTTGTATAGCACTTATTTCAGATTTAATTTTGTTTTGTTCCCTGTTTAAAAATTCCGTAGTAGATCTTATATCACTTACTTGATTTTTTATGACTTGGACATCTTCACTTATTTTAGAGAAATTTTCCATTTGCATGGTGTTATTAAATGTGAAAAATTACGTCATTTCCGTCATTTGAAGCTGTAACTCTGTCATATACTCTGTCCAAGATCGATAGAAGTCTTATTGGGCGGTAAGACTTTGGGTTGGAGTAGACTTCCTTGCCTGGTTTGCGGAGGATGCAAACGTGGGCAATTTTCTATTGCTTGGAGAAGTACGACAGCGTCAGGCATTTGTTCGCCAGCGCCATGAATACCTCCCTGTCGCAATTTATTGCCGCGTTGCATATGTCGGATGTCAGACCGTCTGGACCCGGTGCTTTCTTTGGATTTGGGCTGGAAAGTACCATTTCCAATACCGGGTCTGTAAAGGTAGGGTCATCCTCCGACAGTTCTTCTATCTCCGCTTCTGCGGTTTCGGTTCTGCCATCTGTTAGTTGTCGGACACGCTTTTGAAGTTCGGTATCAGTGTCAACGCAGTCGTCAGGGTAAAATGTTTTTGCTAAGAGATCGGAGGACTTTTTTGGCGATAATGTTTCGCCCGCCACTCTTCTTAGAAGTACATTCTCTTGTCTTTTGGACGAGATCCTGATGACTCTGTTGACACTGTCCCAGACGTTTTCGCGGTCCTGCGACGTGCAGGACTCCTTTCAGCTTTGCGTGGCTGATTTTTAGCCAGTAGTATTGGTCGATCATTTCCGTCATTTGAAGCTGTAACTCTGTAAATTGCCTTTTACTGGATGCAGCGTTTTTTATACCCTATGCAGGTGGTTTAAAGTGGTTGACCACCAGGGCGGCCTTGGATCGCCTTTCCACGCTTTCGTCTTCGGTATCGCGCTTTTTCACACTCCGTGGATGATGGATGTGTAGATGTTCAACACCTCATCAAGTTCCTCCGACATCGAGACAGTCGAGATTCGGTCTCTGGAGTAAAAAATGACATAGAGGTCTGATGTTATTAGACTTCTTTCCACTCGAATTAGGTTGTTTAGTATATAAGTATAGGCTAGTCGTATCTCCATCTTTACGTGCTCGGGTCTTAGAGGAAATTCATGAAGGTCACTCAGGCATGAATAAGATGATGAATTTGGCACGAAATTACGTATATTGGCCAGACTTCGACCAAAAAATTTAAAACATAAGTCGTGCTTGTGAAACATGTGGGACGGTGCGGGACGCACCTCCCCGTGCATGGAGTGCTTAAAACATGGAGGGAAGAAGTATATGATACTAGTAGACACACATTCAAAATGGATTGAAGCAATAACAATGAATCAAATTGACGCGGAATCGACGATAGTGGCCTTAAGATCAATATTTGCACGATTCGGGTTACCTACACAGCTCGTAACGGATAACGGCCCACCATTTTTATCAATTGAATTAAAAATGTACTGTGAAAAAAATGTATTCAACATATCACTTCGGCACCTCATAGACCACAAGGTAATGGAACAGAGGAAGACGCAGTCAAAACAATAAGTAAAGGAAGAGAGAGGGGGATTTATGAACGTTAAGAGGGTGATTTATGACGATGAAAATATATCAAAAGCATTATCGACTTTTTTGTTTCAATATCGTAACGTGAAGCACGCAACGACGGGTGTTGCGCCGGCGGTTGCGTTGTTATTATTGTTATAGGTTGCGAGGGTGCTTGGGCGCCACTCGATCCGATATGTCGAGTGTAGTACGCGCCGCCCAGCTGAGACAAATGCAGAACAAGGGGGGCTCGGACAAGGACATGGAGGTAGGCGAACCTGTCCTTTTAAATGAAACACTTTTAAATGAAACGGATTAATCGCGTATATTGAATGGTAAACATTTTTGGGAAACCCGACGTTTCGAACACTTTACAGTAGTCCGTGGTCACGGGTAGACTGAGTCTACCCGTGATCACGGACTACTGTAAAGTGTTCACGGACTACTGTTTTCATTTAAAATGTATAACAATCGCGAAAATCAAAGACATTAGAACCTGTCCTTGTTCGGGGATATTCAGACAAGATACCTAAATGGATTGAAAGTAATATTTTGTATAAAACAGGTCCGGTATCATATAAAGTTAAGTTAAAAAACGATCTCCAGTTGCGGAGACAACAAGATCAAATTATTCCGCTAAAACCAAAGAAAGATAGGTTAACTTTCTTTAAACCTAATTTAATATCTGAACAGATAGAGGTTAATGATAAGGTAAATGTTACATCAGAAGACGCAGTGGGGGAGGAATCTGAACCGGAAGGGAAAACAGATCCAAATAGGAACCGAACCTGCACTCCGAGACCTCCGCCACCCGGCGCAGCCGCGCGAGCCCTGCGCGCTAATAACAGAAAAAAAATCATAAATTAATGCATGGGTAGTAGTTATTTCATATTGTGATCCGTATGCATAAGATATATATTAAGACGTTAGAACATTAAGGTATACATGTCATGTACTAATTCGTAACTTAACGTAAAATTGTGTAAATTTAGAGAGGGAAAGATGTAGTGTGGGTACATTGATAATTGTATATAGGGTTAACTAACAAGTTAACGTTAGTAAATAGTCAGTCTCCTACCTCTGTTTTTCATTGACGTTCCAGTTTCCAGCTAGAGTACGTCCGCCCCATTAGAACAAGAAAGGGATGACAAAGGTGGATCTTTCTTAGCATTCTCGCGAACACTCCGAATCTCATCCCAGGCATCTACGATGAAAAAAAGCTCCTGTACATGCCAGGTGTCTAGTCGAAGCTTGGCGGACTAAGAGGGGGCCAGCGCAGTGTTATCGTTGCCAGGCCTTCCGCCACTCCAGCCACGGCCGCCACCGACGTCTTGTCTGCGTCATGTGTATTGAAGGGCACTTTGCGCGCGAGTGCCTACGCCCACTAGAGACTCCAGTTAAATGCGCAAACTGTGGCAGCCATTACACTAAGGCCCACTTACTGATGGCCACTGCCAACCCTCCTACCGAAAAGAGTGGCAGCCCAGCTGGTGCATGAAGGTCTAGCAAGAAGAGGGACCAAAACAAGAAGGAGAAGAGCTCAGCCTCTGCACCTTCAATGCCCGTTTTAGCTTCAGCAGCCACAACCATCGCTAGCATCAGCCAGCCACAAGCCCACGCAAAAACTTTGGACAAGGCACTTGACACCCTCAAAGAAGTACTCTTAGACGTGAGGGTTCCCTCAAGACATTGTCAAAGCTATGCTGTAGAACATGACACGTATTATCAAACATGTCTAGAGCCCGAATTTTACAGTGAATCTTCGCTGGCATGAGAAACAGACGTCACTTCCTCTGTCTCAGGCAGCAAAATATCAATGTGACGTTTATTAACCCATCTAGCGCCGCTGTACTCGTTTGATTACACTTAATTTTTACTAGCTTTTACGTTTAAAAGATTTAAAAAGATATTGAGGGTAATCTTATTTCTTTAAAAAATGCTTAGACAAAATATTAATATTGTAAAAAGGGTAGATTTAGGAAATTATGTCAAAGTGAGCATTGTATACTAACGACTCATCACGCCACTATAGGTAAGTGCACTTTATTGTAATTAACCTGCCTGCCTGCATTTTATGTCTGCAACTACTAGTGAAAATACGTTGAAGTAAAAATTTCTGTAGTCTATAGAGTACAGCGGCAACAAGGAAGCGTATAAGGAAATCCTTTATATTGGTTTCAGCAACTAACAATGGCGTTAGAAGAAGCTGTTCATGCTATTTTGGAAGATGATACCATTCAAACAATGGGATGTGATCGAAAAAAATATATCTATGGACGAGTCAATGGTAAAATATTTTGGCCATCACCCCGCGAAACAATTTATACGGGGGAAACCCTTGAGGTTTTGTTCCAAGAACAAAGAGAACAAAGAGAAGAACTAGGTAGCAGCTAGTTCTTCTGGTTATTGTTAGGCCTTTGAATTTTAATGTGAGAAAACTGCCAATGCGACTAATGAACCTCTTGGCTCAAGAGTTGTCAAAATTAGTAAAAAGACTAGAAAAATTGAAAACCGATCCCACTGTCCACAATCTTTGTTGCCAATTTTTTTTCAAGTTTCGACCTTTTGGCTGATTTGCGTAAACTTGGATATTGTGCAACTGGTACAGTTCGCGAAAACAGGAGAAGGAAATGTCCTCTGAAGAGAACAAAAAATTTATTATTACTGGCTAAGTGGAAAGATAACAGCGTTTGTTCGATGGTCACAAATTACGATACGATTGAACCACTAGGTGTGGTAAAGAGATGGTGTCCTGTTGGGCCACTATCCTGAAAAGCTCGAGACACAACTGCGTTGATTTATTATGCGAGAGTAAGAAATAAAATGCATTATAAATACAATACCATCCACAACACATTTTATAATTCTAACAGAGACTTGGATTAGATCTGACGCAGACGGACAGTTATACAATTTGCCAGGCTACAGCCACTTCTTTAATTATAGGGACAGCAAAGGGAGTGGAGTCTCCATCTATGTATATATGACTATTATAGCTGAAGTAACCGAAGACCTGGTTGAAAATGGAAATCACTATTTATGGCTGAAAGTAGACAAACTCTCCCTCAATATTGCAGTAATATATAAACCCCCCGACACAAACTTAAATAGTTTTTTGAATAAATACTGTGAGCAGTTAGAAAAAAGAAAAAGACCTATTATCTTTGGTGATTTTAATTTAGATATATTAAGGAAAAATAACATCTCTGCGCATTACATGAGTACTATACAAAATCATGGCTACACAATTTTAAATAAAAGAACTAAAGACTTCAGCACACGCGAAACTAGTACTACCTACACGATCCTGGACCATGTCCATTATAATCTCTCAAATCATGGATACAACTTTTCAATAATAGAGTCGTTACTTTCTCATCAAAAGCAATTATACTTTGAAATCACTATACAGAACATTGAGACAAAGAAAAAAGTTAAATATGAAGCTATACACTACGAAGGTTTACAGCAAGACGTATTAGAATCTAATTTAGCAAGTGATAATAATTACGACTACACATGTTAAGAACGATACATTAAAAAAATAAGAAAACTAAATTTAAAATACTCAATTATCCTCGTGATGACTGGATCAGCTATGAAATTGTTGATGCTATAAATATTTTTTTCCTATGTTTGGGTAAAGAATTGCACTATTATGGTCAGACGCACAGCTACCAGCCCAGTGTTACACATATTAGGTAACAGCGATTTAAAAAAATAATGTAATTGCCTTTATTACTTGCTTTTATTTTGTTAACATTTTTGTTTTTTTTCTTAGTATTCTATTTAAATAATCACATGGAACGCCAACGGGTTGGTCGCACGACGACTGGAGCTAGAAATCTTCCTAAACACTGAAAAAATTGACGTGATACTAATATCGGAAACTAGATTTACAAACAAAAGCTTCTTTTCAATCAGAGGATATGCAACCTACTACACTAACCACCCATCAGGAAATGCGCACGGAGGCACGGCAATACTCATAAGAACACATATAAAACACCATCCACTTGAACCTTTCGTAACAGAAAAGATACAAGCCACAGCAATTAAAATTAAGGATGTGAATTCGGATATCACTCTCGCCGCAGTCTACTGTCCTCCCAAACATCAAGTATTAAGGGAAGACTTCAAACATTTTTTCACCACACTCGGAAACCGCTTTATAAGTGGAGGTGACTGGAACGCAAAACATAATTTCTGGGGCTCCAGGTTAACCACGACCCGAGGCAGACAACTCCATCAAGTTGTGGAAGACCTTAACCTCGATTGTATATCCACCGGCGAACCCACCTACTGGCCGACTGATCCTCAAAAAATTCCCGATTTGCTGGACTTCTTTGTCTCCAAAAATATCGCACTCAGTAATATCAGTATTGAATCCAATTTCGACCTGATATCGGACCACTCTGCTGCGCTTCTTAACGTACACAGTAAGATCATACTAACAGAAGTACCTTATAAAATCTACAGTAGACACACAGACTGGGGGAAATATCAAGAGATCATTACCACAGAGACGCAGCTCAAAATATCCCTAAAGACAACCGATGCGATAGAACAGGCTATAGAGGGATTAAATTCTCTAATCTACGACGCAGCGATTAGAACAACACCCCATCGCAAAACGAAAATAGCAAAAGAACACAACTATCCTGCTATAATCAAGGACTGCATAAGAGAAAGACGACAACTCCGGAGAATTTGGCATGAGACGCACTACCCTAAAGACAGGACCGCCTTCAACAAAGCTTCCCAAAAACTAAAAACATTAATTAAGGAAATGAAAAACGAGAACCTCCAATCCTACCTTGCAAAACTGTCTTCTACTAGTGACACAAACTACTCCCTGTGGAAGGCTACCAAAAGCCTAAAGCGTCCAAAGCAACAAGCAACACCACTAAAAACACAGATGGGCAAATGGGCTCGGTCCGATAGTGAGAAAGCTGATACCTTTGCGCGTCACCTTCAAAGGGTCTCTCAACCACTTCCTAGTAACAATCAAAATCACGACAGTGAAATAGAGAAATATCTGAGCTCACCTACACAAATGTGTTTACCACTAAAACATATCACACCGAAAGAACTGAAACATGAAATTGGAAAACTCCAAGCAAAAAAGTGCCCGGGATACGATCAAATTGACGCTACCCTACTAAAACATCTGCCAAAGAAAGGAGCTCTGCTTATACTTACTATTTTTAATGCATGTCTAAGACTTTCTTACTATCCCAGCCAATGGAAAATCGCACAGGTAGTGATGATCTTGAAGCCAGGTAAACCAGCTCAAGAAGCGTCTTCGTACAGACCGATAAGTCTCCTACCCGTTGTAGGAAAGTTAATGGAAAAAATGATACTGAATAGAATGCAGGGAAGCACTTAAGGGAAGTAATACCAAGTCACCAGTTCGGATTTAGAGAAGGCCATGGGACTATTGAGCAAGTGCACCGGTTAGTAGACGTCATTGGCAGGGCACTGGAAAACAAACAATACTGCTGCGCAATTTTCTTGGATATAAGTCAGGCATTTGACAAAGTATGGCATAAAGGGCTACTCTATAAAATCAAAAACATACTACCACACTCCTTTTTTCCAATTCTAAAATCTTACCTAGAGAAAAGATGCTATGAAGTGAGACAAAATTCCGACACGTCACAAATGTACGAGATCAATTCAGGTGTTCCACAGGGAAGTATTTTGGGACCAGTCCTCTATCTTATTTTCACAGCGGATCTACCCACCGCCAGTTACACCACCACAGCGACATACGCAGACGATACTGCAGTCCTCTCGGTTCATGAAAATCACGTTGCTGCATCTGAAAACCTCCAATCACATCTGACCCTTATCGAAGCATGGTTTGATCTATGGCGCATTAAAGCCAATTCTGATAAGTCAGTCCAGGTTACATTTGCACTCAGAAGGAAAACCTATCCACCTGTGAAACTATACAATAAAGACGTCCCTCAACAAGAAGACGCCAAATACCTAGGTATGCATCTAGATCGCCGTCTTACCTGGCGCAAACACATCTGGACTAAAAGAAAACAATTAGACCTCAAACTCCGCAACATGTACTGGCTCATCGGACGTAAATCACAGTTGACAGACGCCAGTAAAATGATCATATACAAATCCATACTGAAGCCCGTATGGACATACGGTATTCAGCTCTGGGGTTCAGCTAGCTGTAGCAATATAGAAATACTGGAAAGATTTCAGAGCAAAACAATGCGAGCTATGTACAATATACCACAAAACATATGCAATAGATATGTGAACTTAGACTTCAACCTGAGAACAGTTAAACAAGAAATTGAATCTTACAGTAGGAATTATCAAGCAAAAATGGACCAACATATAAACATATTGGCTGCTGACTTACGGAGAGAAGGCAGTTTAAAATATACTCGCCTCAAGAGAAATAGTATAGCGGATCTTGAGTTAAGATTCGCAGACAAACGATGAGACTAGCATCACTGGATGCAAAACTCAGCTAAAGACAATTTGACGAGGGAAACCTGATAAATGATTAGATTATTGTTTTGAAAAACAGATTGCTAAGTTGCAGGATACAACAAAAAAAAAAAAAAGTATTCTATTTAATAATCACATTATTTATGTTTATTTTGTTAGAGTTATTTTTTTATCATTACAATTATGTCCATATTGCACGAGTATAAACAATATTGTATGCGGCGAGGACATCTTCATTTATTTTTATTCTGAGGTTAATAATTATGTTAGTTTTTTTACTGTAGTTTTTAAAACGGATTTGGGTTGTCATTATGGTGTTTGTACTTTAGTTATAATTATTTGTGTAAATATTTTTTGGCTAAATGGATGATTATATTTCCGTATACTATCAAAATGTTCGTGGGACCTGGGAGTTTACCTTTTTTTTTTTTTTGTTTTTTACGCTGGGAAATGCATTTTATGCAGAGGGCTCGTTCCCTTCGAGCGGTACTGTGGGACTCATCAGAGAACCCGATACTACCCACTAAAACCCAGCGGAAACCCTCTTCACCTAGAAGAGACGCCGCAGGATCGCTCGCGCATACAACTACGACGCCTCGGTGGAAGACCCGGCAATAACGGGCCACTGTCGCATTTAGGATGCCTGAGGTGTTCCCTAGGACTTGCAGTCTTGGTAAGTTACAGGAGGGTTAAAATGATCTACAGTAGCTCCTCTAGGATAGGGGGAGTTGGAAGTACGCAAAGTGCCTTCTCCTTACCCCTGGCCTACGACGGCGGACTGGGTCTGCGTTAGCGTTAAACTCTCGCGCCCGCTCCGCTGTCTCCTTCAATGCGATGACTGATTCGCAGAAGGAGATCATTGCAGACCAGTTCCTCTCACAGTCCAGCATAGCCCCTATCACACTGGATAATGAGAGGTCGCTACCCACCACAGCCATTAAAGCGTGGCGTTGGGGGGCCCAAGCGGGACACTCGACCAGAGTGTGATGCACCGAATCCACGGAGGCATCACACTCATGGCACGCCGGCGAGGGCTCTCGACGTGCAATCTGATGCAGGTATTTTCCGAAACAGCCGTGCCCCGTCAGCACCTGCACCAGTCTGAATGTCAGGAAACCAAACCGTCTTTCGACCCAACGGTTCAGGTGAGGCCGGATTGCCTCCACCGTCGCTAAGCCCGCCACAGGTGACCCTAGATCCACCATCCACCGCTGGATCAGAGCTTCGTCTGCTCTCCTCCTGATCCGCGCGATATCCTCCCGCGATGGTTGCAAGTTTCGCGATCGCTCGCTTACGCGGAATGCATGCACTCTGGCAAGCACCTCCGCCTGCAATTCCCAAGGCGGATCACTTGCCAGGAGGGTTGCCGCCGTCCAAGACACCGTACGATACCCTCGGATCGCTCTCACCGCTATGATCCGCTGCGCTTTTCGCAAAAGGGCCTTATTGCGAGTGGTGAGAGAGTCCGCCTACACAGGAGAACCATTCAGAGCCATCGATTTCAACACACCGACATAAAGCTGCCGGCATGAAGCATCCGGCCCTCCAACATTTGGCAGAAGCCTGCCGAGGGCCCCGGCGGCGTCCAATAATTTCGGCGCAAGGTGGGCGAAGTGTGAAGCAAACGACCATCGTCCATCCAGGGTCAGACCCAGATACTTCATCTGAGTCCGTACCTCCACCTCCTGTCCCTGTATGAGCAGAGTAGCCCCACGAGGTGGGCCTCTACGTGGGCCATGGAATAGGAGGGCCTCAGTCTTGGACCTTGAGACCTTCAGAGACATCATCTCAATACGGCCTATAATAAGGCTGGTGCCGGCCTCCGCTAAGCGTGCAGCTTCCTCATAATTTGATCCCCAAGCTGTGACGAGAGTGTCATCGGCATAGCAAATGACACTCATCCTGGGAAAAAGACGGCAACGCAGAAGCCAATCGTACCCGAGATTCCACAGTAACGGACCCAACACTGACCCCTGTGGGACCCCACAATTGACCCTTCGTTGACCGATCCGACCGTCTGCCCCAATCCACAACACTACCCTGTCTTGAAGGTAATCGTCTAACAACCGCCGGAGATATAGAGGCACTCTGTAATACCGCAGGGCCTTTCTTAAGGTCTCAAACGGCAAGCTGTTAAAGGCGTTGACAACGTCTAATGAGACGGCAAGCCGAACATCTCCCTCTGTTGTTGCAGCTAACGACCGAGTCTTTAAGGCGTTTAAGCCGTCGACAGTTGATCGACCAGCTCTGAACCTGAATTGAGCCACTGAAAACCCGTGCCTACCTCCTCTAAATGTTGAAAATGACGAGAGGCAATTATCTTTTCTAAGATTTTGCCCGTCTCGTTCAGCAACACTATTGGCCTATATGCGAAAGGGGAATCCTGAGGTCGACCCCCTTTGCGTAGTAGACACAACGCTCCTTCCTTCCAGATCTTTGGGAACTGTCCTGTTAAAAGGCACTGATTAAGCAGTTCCCGAAAATTTTCGTTTAGATATTCCAGGGCGATACTTAAAGCCCCTCCTGGAATACCGTCCGGTCCCGGAGCCCTCTTCTTGGCCCTTAGTCTCTCGAGTGCTAAGTTCATCTCCTCTTCACTTATAAGACGGGGGTCTCATGTAATTCTCCCTCGTGCTCTGAGAAATAGGCCATTCTGGGAGGAATATGTCTAGGTGGATCCGGAAACAACGTCACCACAATTTGCGAAAGAAAATCCGGTAGTAGCGTTTCCGTCAATGGAGCGCCCTGTACGTGAAGTTTATTTCGGGCAGCGAGGTAGGGACGCCCCCATGGGTCCCTATTCAAGCTTGCTAACATTGCATGACGGGCCTCAGACTTTGCTTGCCTAATGGCAAGCTTTAGGGCGTTTTTTCGTTCCTTGTACTTACTGTATAGCCGTCTTTCAAACACAGGGTCGAAACCATCCCTTCTTCGGTACCTTGCATACATTCTACGAGCTTGTATGCAGGCCACTCGTAGTTCGGCAATATCAGGCGTCCACCAATACACTTGGCGGTAACAACAGTGCCGTCGGGCCCTTGGCATTGCCGCATCACATACGTGTGCCAATGTCTTGTTCATATCACTTGACCTGGGAGTTTACCTTGACTCAACTTTTATTTGATTATCACTTTGTTCACATAGTTGGTAAGGTTTTTCGGATGCTGGGTTTTGTTCTTCGGGTAGCAAAAGATTTTTACAATAGTGCTACACTTATCACGTTGTACAATGCCTACGTTCGTTCTGTTCTCGAGTATGCTTCGACTGTGTGGAATCCGTTGTTTAATGTGTACATTGATAAAATTGAAAATATTCAAAAGAGGTTCAATAAACATATTAGTATTAAAGCCAACCAATACCATCTCGATAACAACCAATTCCGACTTCTTTAAAGAACCGTCGTTTGGCTAGGGACGAACTTTTGCTTTTCAAAATAGTTAATAATTATATTGATACCCCTTTCCTTTTAAGTAATATTAGTCTGAGATGTCCTCGTCTACAAGTCCGTAATAAATCACAGTTCTATGTACCTATTACAAGACCTAAATATGGTGGAAATGTTTTTATTTATCGTGCTTGCAGCTCTCATGATAATGCGTTTGGCGATATTGACATGTTTCCTATAAATTTAAATAAGTTCAAATCACTTGTCATGGAAGCTGTTTCTGAATGATTTTCTTCTGTTTTATTTTGATTTCTTTTTGATTAACTGTACATCTAGCTATCTTTTTTTTGTACTATTTTATGTGAAGACTTCATTGGTTAATTGAATGTAAATTTGGTTTTTATTTAAAGTACTTGTAAACCCGTATGTCTTCCTTAATAAATAAATAAAAAATAAAAAAAATAAACGAAACCACTTGTGGAAGATCCTAAAATGATGCAAGAATAATGATGAACGTGTGAAAAACTTCCAAGAGACCAAGACAAGGGTAAATTTATTGATAAGAAGCAGAAAAAAGAAATACTACTACAAACTATTCGAAAAATGCTCAAAAAACACAAAGAAAATTTGATACCTAATCAATACTTTAGCAAGAAATAAAACACAAGATGACTGTCAGGTACCGAAACTAGTTGTAATTTCTATCTCTGTAACCGACGGCAATAATGTATGTGAACTTTTTAATGATTTTTTTTGCTACTATTGGTACTAACTTAGCTAGTAATTTCTCTCGTGAATATCATATGAGCTCCACGCATTCTCTTATGTACGGAAGTGACTACGAACACACAATAACACTCTCCCAATTCGAGCCATTTAGTAAAAAAGATATAATAAAAATAATTGATAGTAACTCAAGCTCTGGAATAGACCACATAAGTACTAAGGCAATAAAATGCATAAAACAAAGTGTAGCTGATAATCTGGCAAAAGTTAATAAATGTTTCTCGGATGGCTACTTCCCAGAATCACTAAAAATAGGTAAGGTAACCCCGATTTATAAAACTGGAAGTAAAACTGACCCTAATAATTACAGGTCGATCGCGGTCCTCCCAGTAATATCCAAAATATATGAACGGATTCTCTATAACCAATTAATTAATTATCTCAACAAAAAAAACTTTCTAAATAAAGAACAATACGGTTTTCGACCAAAATCTAATACTCTCTCAGCTACAGTTGATTTAATTACAAAAATAAAAGACAATATTGATAAAAAACACATTGCGTTGGGAGTTTCTATCGATTTGCGGAAAGCATTTGATACTATAAGTCACACCAAATTACTTCTAAAGCTACAAAACGTAGGTATATCTGAAACGGCCTTCAAGGTCTTAAAATCATACTTAAATAATAGAAGACAAATTGTTAAAATAGGTGACTACGAAAGCTCTCCCAAAGAACTTCTGTTTGGTATTCCACAAGGCTCAATTCTCGGTCCTTTGTTTTTCATAATTTATGTTAACGACATAATAAACTTAAATTTAACGGGTCACTTGACAATGTACGCTGATGACACTTGTCTCTTTTACTTTGGTCACAACCTAAACGATATTATCGACTCAGCTCAGAAAGACCTAGATGTGCTCAACACGTGGTTCCTACATAATTTATTAACAATAAATGTAGCTAAAACATCTTACATAATATTCAGTGCAAAAAACAAGAAAAAATTTGACCACATCCCTCTGAAAATTAATAATACAATAATACACAGATCAAATCAAGAAAAATACCTAGGACTGTGGTTAGATGAAAGATTAACGTGGGGGCCACATGCGGAACACATCAAACATAGGTTGCAAATAGTTTTGAGCCATCTGCGTAAATCATCAAATTGTATACCACACAGTATGCGCGCGATGGTGTATAATGCATTAGTCAAGTCACATCTGCAATACTTAATTGAGGTATGGGGATCCGCCTCTAAAACTATACTTAAAGATTTACAGATTATACAAAATAAAAATATTAAAACGTTATACAATAAGTTTACTCCCACGGATCTACTATATAAAAGGACAAGATTTTTTAACATACAAAATCTTTATGAATATAATTCATGCATATTGATAAGAAAAATAGTCCATACAAACACAATCCATACAAACAAAAACAATCCATACAAACATCACACTCACACAAAAAAAATATAAAAATCCTTTGAGAAATAGAGATAACATAGAAGTTCCAGCAATCAGAACACTAAATTACGGCAAAAGAAGAATAACATTTGAAGGCGTTCAGCTATACAACAATTTGTCAAAAGAAATCAAAGATTGTAAAAGTATACAAAAGTTTAAAAAACAACTTTTAGCACATATATTAAGTAAAATTAACACAAATGTATAATGTATGTACGAGTACGAGTATGTAAATAAATGGATAAGTGAATTAATGTCATGTGAGAGATACATATATGCCTATGAAATGATTTAAGTGTTATATTATTGTGTATATGAGTGATTTCGTTTTATTATAAATATCAGAGATACATTTATATGGAATTATTTGTGTATTGTACAATTATGCATGTATATATGTACGTCAAAAGAACTTAATTAAATAACTGCAAAACGGCTTTAAAAATATACAATAAACTGTAAAAAAATAATAAAAAGTAATCACAACTTAATAATAATAAATTGTGACACTTTACAGTAGTCCGTGGTCACGGGTAGACAGTCTACCCGTGACCACGGACTAGTGTTAAGTGTTCGAAACGTTGGGTTTCCCAAAAATGTTTACCATTCAATATACGCGATTAATCCGTTTAAAAGTATTTCATTTAAAATGTATAACAATCGCGAAAATCAAAGACATTATTACATTTAAATCACTTAATTATTTTCTGATAAAAATTTTAGAAACCAAAATTTATTAAATTACACAAAAATAATAATTGTAGTGTATAAAACTACTGCATGGCTCACTATACACTATAGTCAATCCGCAGGATACATGTGTTCTATAGAGTGTTTTACAACTACCTACTTACACGTGAATATGTTTTGTAATATTGTTAGTTTACGGTAACTTGTTTCTTCTATGTTTATATTGGGTCCATAGTTGCGCTGCGTCGCACTTTATTATAATATATATTGTTAAATTTTCTCATTATTAGTGAACTCTGTTTTGTTCTTATGAGGAATAAATGTCTTTTGCCATCAACGACGACCCCCGAAGAGATCACGGACGCATTGGCAGAGCTTGGCTACCAGGCCGAATACGTCCGTCCTATCAAGGCAAAAATGGGCAGACCGGAGTGCATATTATTCGCCGACTTATCGAACACCCCGGGCCTAATTCCCGGCATCTTTGCAGTGAACGAACTGCTCTACATGCCGGGAATAAGAATAGAAGCCTGGCGTAGCAAACGCGGCCCAGCTCAGTGCCACCGCTGTTAAGCGCTCCGGCACTCCAGCCACGGGTGCAACAGCTCCAGTACGGCGGCTCACGTGCGTAAGGTGTTGGAAAGAACACATCGCGCGCGAGTGCCCTAGGCCTTTGGAAGTCCCCGCCACATGCGCCAACTAATGCGAAAAGCAGACAGCACCGGCGAAAATAATACCGCCCTAGCATATGGCCATTGACAGGGCCTTCGACACCCTCAAGGAGGTCCTTTACGCCCTGAGGGAAGGTCGAGACCCTGTCCAATGTGTCTTGACCGGCATGACTAATCTCCTCCTCAATGTCTGAGGAACTCCAAGCGGTCTACTGGAACGCCCTCGGACTGAGGAGGAGGATGCCGTTCCTCCGCCGCATCCTGATGGAACAGAACATTGACGTCGCCCTCGTCAACGAGACCCACCTGAAGCCCAATCTCTCCGTGAGTCTGCCGGGCTACCACGCTCTTCACCTGGACACCACTTCTGAGACGCCGATGATAGGGCTGCTTGTTGCAGTCCATCGAAGCCTAGTGTTTCAGCCGCTGCCCGATCTCGGCACCCAGTCGTTCCAGTCTCTGGGTGTCGAGATTCATTACGGATCGAAGCCGCTGCGGTTGTTCGCCGGGCAACACTCCCTTCAATACTAGTGAGGTGCGGGCGCTACTCAACGGTGCCCACCCTACGCTGGCTGCCGGGGACTGGCTGCCCGACCCTCCACGCGCAAATGGAGGAGAAGGTCAGGACTCGCTTGTTCGACGGCATCGACGGTATCGACAGCATCCCAAACGTTGCACTCAAGCACCTGCCTCCAAAGACCATCGCTGCCATGGCCAGGCTCTTTAAACCATTCTGCGCCTAGGTTACTTCCACGGGACGTGAAAAGAGGGTCTGGTCAACATGAGGAGGAGGAGGTCAGGACTCGCTTGTTCTCACCAGCTCTATCGCTGGCTCCGGCACCGTCATTCTCGCCCTTGGCGGTTAAGAAAGTCATAGGGGGACTTAAGGCGAGGAAAGCCCCCGGCATCGACGGCATCCCAAACGTTGCACTCAAGCACCTGCCTCCAAAGACCATCGCTGCCATGGCCAGGCTCTTTAGTGCCATTCTGCGCCTGGGTTACTTCCCCGGGACGTGAAAAGAGGACCTGGTCATCATGATTCCGAAGCACGGCAAGAGTTCCAGACGAGCGGATGGATACCGCCCGATGACCCTCTTGAGTTGGAGTTCTGCTGAGACCGCAGTAGGCGCAACACGCGTTTCGAGTCCTCTGTAAACTAAAAATCGTATTGTTTTTAAAAAAAGACGCTAAAAAGTTGTGAAATAGCTTAAAAGAAGCGCGCTTACAAGTTCAGTGAAGTGGAGAAAAAATAAAAAAAATTGATTATTTTTAAAGGAGATAACTTTAAAAACCGAAATTTTTAAGAAATTTCTAAGAAAAACGCGACCTCCAATCTTAAAATTATCATAAAAAATAGAAAGACAAGTTCAAAATTCAAAATTTGTACTTAAGTTAAAGTGTTAAAGTGTGAGCTTTTTCTGAAGAAACATCAAAAATCAGCGAGTCGCAAACGGTTTTTCGTGTGCAGCTCGATTTTGGAATCGACGACCCCCAAATTTTTTATATATATATATATATATATATATATATATATATATATATATATATATATATATATATATATATATATATATATATATATATATATATATATATATATATATATATATATATATATATATATATATATATATTAAATTTTTATGAAGATTAATTAAAACAATATTTTCATTTAAATTATTTATTGTTCGTGTTCAAAATGACGGTCGTTATTTCTAATACAAGCACGGGCCCGGTTCCTCACTTGTGTTGTCGTTATTTTTAGTATAATTTCCTGTTTCATTGTGTCAAATGCTGTTTTAATTCTTTCTACTAACTCTTCTCTCGTGTTTATTTGAACATGAGTATACACCAGTTCTGTGGCCCGACCCCACACGAAAAAGTCCACCGGAGTCAAATCTGGTGACCGAGCGGGCCAAGGGATAGGTCCGTCCCTCCATCCCTACCAATCCAGCTATCGGGAAAGGTATTATTTAAATATTCTCTCACAACTAATGGCCAATGGGCTGGACGGCCGTCTTGCCGGAAAATTATTTCGCGATCTGTTTGGAATATCTGGGCACCGGATTCCTCTACAAGCCTCGGTAAATCATTTTCCAAAAAATCTAAATAATTGTCGCCATTTAAATGGTCCGGTAAAAAGTGGGGCCCAATCAACGTCCTGCCAATTATTCCAGCCCACACATTGACAGAAAACTTTCTCTGGAATGACACTTGCTTTTTCCAGTGTGGATTATTGTCCTTGACGGCCCATTCGTAAAGATTGTGAAAGTTTTTAATGCCCTCCCTATTAAATTTACTTTCATCCGTCCACAAGATTGATTTCAGGAACCAGTCATCTTCAATATCTCTATTGAGAAGGTAACGGCAAAACTGCATTCTTCTTTGGGGATCTTTCTCTTCCAGACCTTGTACACCTGTGCCATGGAAAGGATACCTATCATTTTTGTGCATGGTATGCCACACTTTCCATTGAGAAAGATTTAGATTTCGAGCTACTGCTCTGGTACTGGTAGTAGGATCCGCTTGAAATGCTGCCAAAATGTTTTTCTTCGACGCCATTTGGGTGTCTGCCTTGATTGATCACAGGCTCCACACGGTGTATCCCATCTTCAGCAAGTCGTCGATAGGTGTTGTAAAAAACGCGGACATTTGGTACCCTGCGATTAGGATAGCGCTCTTGATACATCCGTCGCGTTAAATTTCCATTGCCGTCAGCTCTGCCATACATAAAGACAATATCCGCATATTGCTGATTGGAGAAGTTAGCCATAGTCTGTTAACGACAAAAAAGGAGCGCACTAAATGTCAACTCAACACAATGTAAAATAATAATAATATATACTTTTATTGCACACAAAAACATATTAAATATACAAACTAAAACAGAAAAAAGACTATACTGTACAATAAGGTGGCCTTATCGCTTTAAGCGATCTCTTCCAGGCAACCTTTGGTAATAGAAGTTGTATAAAAAGAAGGTAGGTGGTGCATAAAAATATAAAACTATCCAATAAACATTAAATATAACATACGTAATTATAAAAATACAATTAAATAAATACTCATTTAACAGCATATTACAATATATACATATCGACATACATATATAGATATGTACATGTATTAATATACATAAAATACATACATACTTTAAAAATATATATAAATATATATATATTAGATATATATTGATGTGGATTTTTATTAAATATGTAATGTTGTTAATAAAATGCAAAAAAAAAAACAAACGAAGGCTAAATTAAATATTCAAATAATGTTTTTTAAGTAACATCTTAAATTTTTGTAACGTTTTGGCACGTCGAATCTCAGCAGGTAAATAATTCCATAGTCGGGCAGCTTTAATAGTAAAGGAATTAGATAAAAAGGAAGAAGAATGAAGAGGAATTTCGAGTAATAAATTGTTCTGGGAGCGCAAGGAAAGTGAGTGGACGTCATGAAGAAACTTGAAATGTTTCTTCAGATAAGTAGGTGTAGAAGGATTAAACAGCACGGAATAGAGAAGATGAAGTATATGAGTATTCCTGCGAAGACGGATTGGGAGCCACTTAAGCTTATTTCGAAATTCAGAAATATGATCATATTTATGAATACCAAATATGAACCTAAGACAAAGATTTTGAAGTCGCTCAAGTTTATTAAGTTGCTCCTCTTTAATGTCAAGATAACAAATATCTGCATAATTAAGAATTGGTAATAGGATCGAATTTGCTAGTGCAATTTTGGTAGGCATAGGTAGAAAATTGCGCAACCTACGTAGACACGCAGAAGCAGCATAGATCTTTCTACTTACCTCTTCTATCTGTGGATCCCAAGACAAGTGCTGATCCATAATTATACCCAAGTTTCTGACTGATTCGCAAAATGGAATAGAAGTACCATCAATCGTTATAGTTGGCATTTGTGTTAAGTCAATTCTTGGCAATAGTCTACGACTACCGATTACAATTGCTTGACTTTTTGATGGGTTTATAGTAAGCCCAAAACATTTGCTCCAAATAGAAACCTGCATGAGATCGCTATTTATACTTTCGATGGTATCGGGTAGTTCAGTGAGCGTACCTTGTGCGTAGATTTGTAAGTCGTCAGCATACAGGTGGTAGAGAGAAGATATTCTAAGACAGATGGTATTAATAAAAATTGAAAATAGAAGAGGAGACAACACGCCACCTTGTGGGACGCCATCACTTGTTAAAGATCATTCAGAATAAGAATTTTCTATTCGAATGCGCTGTCGGCGTCCGTACAAGTGAGAACGAAACCAATCAATCACCTCAGGAGATATGGTCAGAGAAATAAGTATAGCCAGAAGTATGTCAAAATCAACAGTGTTGAAGGCATTACTAAAATCTAATAATGTCAACACCGTAATTTTCTGCTCATCCATGCCATGTCTTATGTCATCAGTAATTTTGACTAAAGCAGTAGTCGTACTATGGCCATGGCGAAAGCCGGATTGCAAGGAATTTAGGAAATTGTGTTTTGATAAAAATGTACATAATTGCGTGTGAACAAGGCGTTCAAGAACTTTAGACAAAAATGGGAGGATTGAAATTGGACGATAGTCGAAATAAAAAGATGGATTAGATTTTTAGGAAGTGGGACAATTTGTGCATTTTTTCAAATAGAAGGGAAATCACTGTGGATAATGGAGTAATTCAAAATAGACGTAATTATAGGGGCTAGAAGGTCTATTAAAGGAATGACCATTTTACGACTAATGCAGTCCGCACCAACTGCATTCGACTTAATAGCCATAATATTTCTCTCAACATCACATACAGTGAATTGATTAAATTTAAAAGGAGGAACCTGAGGAGTCGGTATCGAGGAAAGATAATTTAAAGTGCTTAATTTATTTGTACTATCGATTGTAGCAGAAGAAGTGAAATGTTGATTAAGAGAATTTAAATCTACTGTTGTTGAATTAATTTTATGTTTTGATTTACCGACTCCAAGGGATTTCAGAAATTTCCAGACTTTGGCTGGATCAACTTCTTCGATTACTGATTTGTAGATATGGCGTCGTTGACTATCTCTACAAACCCTGTTGCAGCGATTACGAGCTCTCACATATTTATTCCTATTGGCGTCACTGTTATCAGAAAGATATTTACGTTTAGCGTAATTCTTTTTCTCTTGAAGTTTTTTTATTTCCACAGTAAGCCATGGCGCAGGAAGATGTTTCAATTTGACCGGTCGCAGCGGTGCATGAGTATCATATAGTTCTGTTAGTAGTGAGTTAAATATATTAACTTTCTCATCTACCGTACTAGCACTGTCGATGACAGTCCATTCAATTTTATTGGCATCTTCAGTAAGACGCTCAAAATCCATACCTCCAAAATTGCGAAGCAGAAGAATTCTTGATTTTGCTTTAGGGGGATTTATTTTGTAAGATATATAAAGAAGATCATGATAGGAGAATGCTAGTGCAGGACACTGACCATGCCTTGCGACATGATCGATGGAAGATACTATAATTAAATCAAGAAGAGAAGGGTTAGAATTTGGAAAGTGATGTGTTGTGCTTAAGGAAGAATGTTTAAATTAGACGAATTTACTATGGTTTGCAAACGGTTCGCTCGGTTATCCCTTTTAAGAAGGCAAGTGTTAAAATCTCCCATTATCAAAGTATGCTCATAGGCGGGCATAAATTGCTCCACCAGGATCTCAAAAGACGAAAAATAATCGATTGTAAGGTTAGGACTGTAAAACACTCCAAGGAGTAGTTTCGTATGATTTAATATAACTTCAATGAATAAGTGTTCAGCGTATGCATTGTCCAGGGGTTGTGATTTATTTACAATCGAAAAAGGAATGTGGGCACGTAGATAAATTGCTACACCTCCACCAACTCGTCCGATACGATCATTTCTAATCAGATGAAATCCCGGTAGTGAGTAGGAGGTTGACTGTAAGCAAGGTTTTAGCCATGATTCGGATATTAAGATGGCATGTATGGCTTTACTATCAAAGGATGACAATAAATCAGGATAATGAGCTGGAATACTCTGAGCATTTATATGGATAACATTAAAATTTTTCGGGACATCCGAGAAATATGAATTAAGATTTTCATTAAGTAATGGGGTGCTGTGGAGACTGCCGTTGCTGTCTGTGCCTTCGGAAATAGAAGAAGAAGATAGGAAGGAATTATTTACATTACTGCAGTTCATAAACAACAAGTGAAGGAGTGCGAAGCTAGGGCTAAGGTTACGACTGGACACGGTTAACCAAAAAGGACCAAAACTAACGCAATAAGTACACGATAACGTCAACACACAAGGGCAGTAGTTACTTGACTTAATCATAAAATATTTCTTAGAATGTACCGGCTCTGTTCCACTAAGCCCCTTTCAACACAAACTGACTGACCCGGACCAAAGAAACACTACTTTGTTGCCTTAATATTTAATTCTTTGCTGTAAACACCATGGTACTTATCGTTCTATTCTCTAGAGACCGGACTACCTGGAAATGTCGTTATCGCACCGCGTGCGGCGCCCTTTGTTTGGAGAATCGACTTAATTTGGTTGTCGCATGTGCTCAACAATTCTTAAAATCATTACAAACACAAAAAAAAATTGTAATTAATTTGGCCAAAATTTAAATTTTCTCCCTTAAATTAGTTTGTAGGTCTTAATTTCAGTAATTCGTAAGATATCCGAGTAAATGATATCTTAAAACGAAGAGGGATAATCAAGCATATTTTTGAAAAGGTTTGAACGAAAACACCTACAACACTCGTTGTTTTTAAATGTGGTCTGAAACGGTAATATTATTTCTTTACTTTTTTTCCATAAACTTCAATAGTTTGTAAAACAAAATTCTCATAACACAGACGCATAAAACATGTTTTTCTAGATTGCTTACATGTCACTTTAATACAATAAAATAAATAATAATTGAATTATTATTTAATTTATCTATATATTAGCAGTTATTTTTTTTTTTCTTTTCAGCTTCACGCTGTATCCCGCACTGGGCAGGGTAGGCAGAGGGAACGAAAGTGAAACCTAGTGTTATGACACTCCGTTCCACTTCCGTTCCTCACTTTCCGCCGAATTTGAGGCATTGCGTGTTGAGTGGCGGAACTCAACGCCGCGCTTTGCCTTATTACCAGAGCGAAGAAATGAAACATTAAATATTTAAATTGAAAATATTAAATATTTCATTTCCTCGACTGGGGATCGAACCCAGAACCTGTCGGTTACAGTCACACTGTTGTACCGCTGCGCCACGACAGGCCTCATATATTAGCAGTTAATTGTAAAATAATGTTTTTTTTTTGTAAAATCACACAAAACTTTATAAAAAAAATTAGTCAGACTTCGTCTAAGACAACCATGGCCAACCATAGTAATAAGGACCGAATTACGAGAATTTGTACGTATCTCGAAAAATAGGACTGGACTAGGTGAAACCTTCAATACAAAAAAAGGCAACCCGTAAAAATGTAGAAACATTCGATATATATTTTGTAACTGTATACGCAAATCTTAAGCAAATCTTTGTAACTAAATGGAAGTATAAGTATATAAGTATAAAAAATAATAATAATAATAATGTTAAGAAACCTTATATAAAATCTATAATGTTGATATTATAAGATTTTTATATATACTTAGAATAATAGATATGTAAATAAATATAAGCTATATTGGTAAAAAATTGTAGCTTAAGCAATATAGAAATAAGATGTATTGTGAGATACGCCATGTTACTCGGTCAGCTGTTAATTTAAAACCTATCCCACTTTGTTTTTTACACACTTTGTTTTTTATCCCACTATTATAAAAAACAAAATGTATTATTAGAAAGCCACAGATACAATAAGGCGCACTTTCTGCATAAATTTATTTGAATATATAGCAAAGCGGAATCCCCTGACCTTATACTTTAGTATTGAGAATAATAGATGTAAATAAATATAAGGTATTGTGGCGAATGTCATTTTGACGTTTAGACATTGGACTTTGACAGATAGACGGAAGTAAAAGGTGGCGTAAAAGAAAAAAGTATTTGGTTAGAACAAGAATATATGTTTGAGATGATTCACGTGTTTTAATACAACCCACTGAAATTAGCTGAAACTGTAACTTAGCTACACCAATGAATGGCAGCGACACACCGTAGCCGCCAAATATACCTATAATGGTGACCCCGACGATCGAATTTGCGACGTAGAAAAATCGATATACATATCCATACACCATCTTTGATAAACCGCAAAGGGAAGTTCCGGAAAATGCTTATGCGACCCTGTTCCGGCTCCCTTGTTAAGGCTCAACTGCAACGTGATGCATGATCAGACATGCAGATCTACGTGTCGACTCAGTTCTCTAGTACACTTAGCAAGGTTTTCTTGAGCCGGTGTTGTGTTTACCAGGTGGCAGCTTAGTGTAATGTGCAGTGTGACTTTATTAAAGCCTTTGGATTGGAGTGTTTTCATAGTGAATTAACAACTACTAAAAGTATATCTAGAATATAGTAACTTTTTGTTAATAAATTTAGTAGGATTATATTTGACAATTGGTGTAGTATTTTATAAAATTACATAACAAATTTAATATTTCAAATTTGTAGTTTAAAAATAGTTTCACAGTTGTTGCTTTTTGTCTGTTTTCATTTAATAACATGCATGTGTGATTGTTCGACTAACAATTCATAACCAATGTAAAAAATATTTGATTTGGTATACAGTATAATTTTATTAAGGTGTATATTATAAATACTAATTCATACAAAGCCGCTTACTTTCAAAGCTAACTTCTATAATATACAATTTTTAATTGTGTTTCATATATCTTTTTCTGTTTTTTTGTGCTTATTTCGGCTTATTTTATTTTTAATTTAGCTTACATTTCTTTTAATATATTTTTTTTTACAAATGTAAGATACTTATTTTACTAAAAAAAAAAAAAACTTAACTATGCTACTAACTAGAGATATTGCTTAATTTGTACAATTTTATTTGCGAAGTTGCATTAGATGTGTTGTATTTTTGTATTATTATACATTGTTGGTGTCTATATAACATTGTGTAGCTTGTGCTTATAGATATTCATTTGTTTGTATATACACTTATATTCATTTATTTTATTAAGATGGCTGAGCGAGAGATCTTCTGGTCAAAATTAAAGATTTACAGCACCAAGTGGCAGTTTTGCAAACTGGTCAGCCAGAGCCACATATTGTAAATGGCATAACGGTTAAGTTACCCTCGTTTTGGAGGGAAAAACCAATAGTATGGTTTGCCATGGCCGAAGGGCAATTTGAAATTGCTAACATTAGGCAAGATGGCACTAAATATGGTTATATTTGTGCAATGTTGGATGAGAGGATGGCCGAAGAAGTTGAGGATGTTTTGGCCAACCCTCCAGCTGAAAATAAATATGAGCATTTGAAGAAGGAGCTCATTGCTCGATTCTCATCCTCAAAAGAACAACGGGTAAGGAGTCTTCTAAGCGAGGTTCAATTAGGAGATCGAAAGCCTTCAGCTTTTCTAAGGCACCTAAAATCACTAGCTGGAACCTCCCCTGTCGACGATGGCATCCTCAGGGAATTATGGATGAGGAGGTTGCCTCATGAAGTCCAGAGGATTTTAATGGCCCAAATGGATTTGCCATTAGATAAGGTGGCTGAGATAGCTGATGCCATTGCAGAGACACCAACCACGTCAGGCTCACCCTATCTTGTGAATGCCACAGCTGCTTCCACAGAGTTGGAGGCACTTAAAGCAGAAATGAAGGAGTTAAGAAGCATGATAGGGCAGATGATGCGCTCTCGATCGACATCTAGGTCGAGATCATCATTTCGTTACAGAAACCGTTCGCACTCCCGCTCTGGTAGTAGATTGTGCTGGTATCACAAGAGATTTGGTGTTAAAGCCTCAAAATGTGTCAGCCCGTGTGAGTGGAAGGGTGACCAGGGAAACTCGACGGGCAGTCAGTAGTGGGAACTACTGACTGCGATTCCCATCCTCGTGAATCATCCATTTCACGGCACGAAACGAACAACTACGAAATTTTTAATTGACACTGGCTCTGATCTGTGTTGTTTCCCGTACAAACTGCTTAAAGCTACCGCTGAGCAGACTAATTTTGATGTACGCGCAGCAAATGGTACGCCGATAAAGACTTTCGGTACCATTTGTTTGAATTTAAACTTGGGTTTGCGTAGGGAGTTCAAATGGAACTTTATGGTGGCTGAAGTCGACACACCTATTATCGGTGCGGATTTTCTAGCTTTTTACCAACTTTTGCCAGATTGCCACAATGGAAGGCTTGTTGATGGCACAACAAATATATCTGCCAAGGCCATTATAGCTGAAACATCCCAGCCTAGCATTAAAACCATTATTTCAGGGGATTCGCCTTTCCTATTTGTAGTGAAGGAATTCCCTGAAATAACACGCCCACCAGGTTACAATCGAGAAATTAAACACAGCACCGTACATCACATATTGACAACGGAAGGACCTCCTGTTGCATGCCGTCCTCGCAGGCTTGCAACTCAGAAGTTAAAGGTTGCGAAGAAGGAATTTGAGGACATGGTTAGCTGCGGCACGGCACGTCCCTCAAATAGCCCTTGGTCCTCGCCACTTCATTTGGCTAAAAAAGGACAAGATGGCTGGCGTCCGTGCGGTGAATACCGGATCTTAAACGCCCGAACCGTCCCCGACCGATACCCCGTTCGTCATATCGGAGATTTCAGTCAGGACTTGGCCAGCTGCACGGTGTTTAGCACCGTGGATCTGGTCAAGGCATATCAGTAAATTCCTGTACACCAAGACGATGTACCTAAAACTGCCATTATTACACCATTCGGGTTATTTGAATTCCCTTATATGACGTTCGGGCTTAGGAACGCGGGGCAAACCTTTCAAAGGTTTATAAATGAGGTTGTACGAGGATTTTCCTTCTGTTTCCCTTATGTGGATGACATACTGGTATTCTCCCGTACTCAACAGGAGCACATTGAACACCTGCGTTTGCTTTTTAAGCGGTTGTCCGAATTTGGGGTAGTAATCAACCCATCAAAATGTGTACTGGGTTCGGATGAAGTGACGTTTTTAGGTCATAAGATCTCTAAGGATGGAACTCGCCCACCACCGGAGAGAATCGAAGCTTTACGGAATTTTCCTTTACCGAAAACGGTAGAAGGCCTCCGTCGCTTCATTGGTATGGTAAATTTTTACCGCCGATTCCTCCCTAGAGCAGCTGAATTGCAAGCACCGTTGATTAATATCCTTACGGATACACAGCTTAAGGGCGCAAAACCAGTTCCTTGGACGCCTGAAACCCAAGAGGCATTTCAAAGGTGCAAGGAACATTTACAAAACATAACGCTTCTCGCACATCCTTATAACACTGCTACGCTCGGATTGTTCACGGATGCCTCCTCCACCCATGTAGGCGCTTGCCTCCAGCAGAGAATCGGGGATCATTGGCAACCTCTAGCTTTCTTTAGTAAAAAGCTCTCGGAACGAAAAGCAGAATGGCCTGCTTATTACCGGGAATTGCTCGCTGTTTACGAGGCTGTTCAACATTTCCGTCATGTCTTGGAGGCACAACATGTTAGAGTGTACACAGACCATAAACCGTTGATCTATGCGTTCACTCAACGGCGTGAAAAATTACCTTCCCCGCAGTTAAATCAGCTTACTTTTATTTCTCAATTCACAACAGACATTGTACACATCAGTGGGAAGGATAGCATAGTTGCAGATGCGATGTCGCGCGTAGAAACTCTACATTTAGACGAGGATTTTGCAGCTCTAGCAAAGGAGCAGCAATCCGATAATGAACTGCAGGAACTACTAAACGATAGCTCCTTAAAATTGGAAAAAGTGGCTGTTCCAGGCGCTGATTTGACCATTTTCTGCGATGTCTCGACGGGAAAACCTCGTCCTTATTTGACCCCTTCGTTTAGGCGAGGGTGTTTCAACAGACTACATAACCTCAGCCATCCAGGCGCGCGATGTTCCGCGCGTTTGGTATGTGAGCGTTTCGTATGGCCGGGCATACAAAAAGACTGCCGTGAGTGGGCCAGAACCTGTGCCGCATGTCAGCGGAGCAAAATTAGTCGGCATACAGCATCTCCTATAGGAGAATTTGCCACGCCCACTAGGCGATTCCGTCACATACACATTGACATCATTGGTCCTCTTCCGATTAGCAAAGGCTATCAATATTGTCTTACAGCTGTGGACCGATTTACCAGATGGCCGGAAGCTTGGCCAATGGTCGAAATCACGGCTGAAGAAACAGCACAGACATTTTTTAGAGAATGGGTTGCACGTTATGGTGTTCCTCAGTTGGTAACAACAGATCAAGGAAGACAATTTGAGTCTTGCCTTTTTCGGTCATTAACGCAAATATGCTCAATTAAACGCGTTCGTACCACGAGTTACCATCCATGTGCCAATGGCTTGGTTGAACGTATGCATCGCTCGCTTAAGGCTGCTTTAATGTGCCACAGTATTTCTTGGACACTCGCTTTACCTGTAGTCTTACTGGGAATGCGATCATCTTTAAAAGAAGATATTCACGCTTCTGCCGCCGAATTGGTTTATGGAGAACCTTTGTGCCTACCTGGGGATTTTCTCGTGCCAGCACCCAATGATGGGTCCTAATGATGACAGTTCAACATTTGTAACGCAGCTAAGGCGGTTCATGTCAGAGTTGCGACCTGCACCTACAGTCAGACATGGAAATAGGTCTTCCTTTGTTTTCAAAGATTTGGCAAATACAACACACGTTTGGTTACGAGATGAGACGGTACGACCATCCCTTACTCCACCTTACAAGGGTCCTTATAAGGTGGTTAAACGAACAAACAAAACTTTCACCATTTTAATAAGAAACAAAGAGGTTGTCGTTAGTATCGACAGCCAGTAAGAGTAAGCCAGCATTCATTGACGGTGATTCGCCTAATCTTTGTAGGTCTGATTTTGATCTATCAAGTGAAAATTCTGTGACTCCTATTGCCCCAGACGACGATGTGCAATTACCGAAGGAGCCGTATACAACCCGTTCCGGCAGGAAAGTGAAATTTAAAATTCCTGAGGACTTATAATGATTTATTTCTTCCCTATTATATATATTTTTTTTTTTTACTTAAACTTAATTATACTTACTTATATATGTATATATATACATATGCATGTGAGTATTTATATGTCAAGCTACTTATATATTACTTGTATAATTTATAATATTAACATTTCATTATGACTGAAGTTACTTTTTGTTATTTTGTAGTAAGATAATAGTTTTAGTTAAGTATAGATTATTTTTCTCCTTGGGGGGGGTGATGTGGCGAACGTCATTTTGACGTTTAGACATTGGACTTTGACAGATAGACGGAAGTAAAAGGTGGCGTAAAAGAAAAAAGTATTTGGTTAGAACAAGAATATATGTTTGAGATGATTCACGTGTTTTAATACAACCCACTGAAATTAGCTGAAACTGTAACTTAGCTACACCAATGAATGGCAGCGATACACCGTAGCCGCCAAATATACCTATAGGTATATTAAAAATTGTAGCTTAAGCAATCTACACATAAGATGTATTGTGAGTGAGTCACTTGGTAAACTAAAACATATCAGCATCCCGCTATTAAAAAAAATGTATTATTAGAAATGCCACATATGCAGTAAGACTGCATATATTAGATCTACATATATTCAATTTAATAATAATAATAATAATAATAATAATTTATTGTCACAAGAGATACATAACAACGGATAACAACACATACAATTTTAATATTATTAACAAATACTCTATAGTTAAATTGACCACTGATACCCTAGATCAGATAGACCTAGATCTAACTTGTGGTATGGGTTTTAGGGCATTAGAAAAAATGTAGTGTATTGTTGATGTATGAATTAATGTGCTGAAATTCTTAGACTACGAAATAATAATAAAAGTAAAAATAAGTGTGGGTGTGTGTGTATGTGTGAGTGTGTGTGTATGTGTGGGTGTATGTACACGTGTGTGTATGCATGTGTGTGTGTGTGTATGTGTGTAAGTGCTTGCGCGCGCACGTGTGTTTGGTTATGTGGTATACGAAGAATGAATTTAAATTAAAGTACACTTAGTTTGATCAAGGTTTCTGTGTCTTCATAAGATTTAGTCATTAGCCATGTGGTAACTTTTCTCTTGCATTGTGATTTAGTTAACGGATAGATGTTGCAGTATTTATTAGCGATATTATATAGATGACAACTTACAACCCTGTTATTCCGAGCAGCTAAGGCACTTTTAGATCTTTGAATTTGGCATACCTTAGCTGTGTGGCGCTTTTTTGTCATTTGAACGTCATATATAAGATTAGTATGTTTTCTGCAAATTGTTGCAAGCACAAAGAGTTGTCTGACAGTAAGCATTTCGCATTCTTGATATAATTGGGTAGTCGAATATCTAAAAGGTTTAAATGTCATTACCTTAAGGACTGCCCTTTGTGCTCGCTCTAGAGGCAGAAGATACGATTTTACAGCTCCACCCCAGACAGATATCAATACGTTAGTATAGGTTGGCATAGAGCATTATAAACTAATTTTCTGGTGTCAATTTCAGCCGAGTAACGTAACTTTTTAAAAAGGAATATCATCTTGCGTACACGGGCAGTAGTATTGATAATGTGGTATTTCCATGAGATAAGATTGTCAATACATAATCCTAGGTACCTCGTGTGGGTGGATCTCAGTATAGTTGGGCAGTCGCAGGTATGATGAGATGGCACAGAAACAGACGCGTATGACGAACATGTATGAGCCCTTAAATTAAATGTCTCCGTCGAGGGTTGTGTTCTAGTCGTTTTTGAGTACGTAATGTATGTAGTTTTTTTGACATTAAGTGTAAGTAAGTTGTTTGATAGCCACAACACCACCTGATTAAGAGTGCATTCTGCACGGGCAAATACTTCCGACCAGTTTTTGCCGTGGACAAGTATTGCAGTATCGTCTGCGTAGGTAAAAATGGAGGAGTAGGAGGGGGCCAGAGTGCATAAGGAGTTTATGTACATTAGGAAAAGGGTTGGACCAAGGATCGAACCCTGAGGGACACCAAAAAGAAGGGGCGCATTTTCACTTACCATGTCATCTATTTTTACACACTGTGTCCTATCCGTAAGATAATCCTTAAAAATCCGAAGCGCATATCCGCGGATGCCCATACTTTCCATCTTCAATAAAAGACTGGGGACAGAGACAGTGTCAAATGCTTTTGTAAGATCGAGAAAAATGGAGAGACATTTTTGTCCGTTGTCTAGGCTGTTTACTATTTCATCGATCATAGATGCTATTGCATCTTCAGTAGATACGCCTTCTCTAAAACCAAATTGATTTGGTGCTAAAATGTTGTTTTTCTTTAAGAAAATTCTTAAGCGGTGGTTCAGCACCTTCTCTAAGATTTTGGACAGGGCCGGCAGAACAGATATAGGCCTGTAGTTACTGACACTGTTTCTGTCACCACCCTTAAAGACGGGATGCACAACGGCTCTTTTTAGGGATTTGGGGAATTTGCCCTCAGCCATTAAAATATTGCATATGTGAGTCATTATTGATACTAAAGTCTTTGAACATTTTTGCAGTAAATGAGCAGGAATTTTGTCCCATCCGACAGCTGCATCTCTACGTAGGTTTCGAATAATTCCCTCAACCTCAGACGTATCCGTTGGCAAAAGAACTAAGGAATTTACATTGAAGTCGTCATTCGATGGTTGTTTACTCTGTAAATTTGAGTTAATTTGCAATGCTAAGTCACTACCAATGCTGGAAAAGTACTCATTGACACGGTTTATGGATGTTATATTGTCTCTTTCGATTAGTTCAATAGGGGATTTTTTAACGTTGTCTGTATGCGTAATATTCTTAATTATTTTCCAAGTTGAACGTGGGTTGTTTCGTGCTTTACGCAGTTCACTATTTTCGTAATTGCGTTTTAATTTTTTAAGTAATTTGTTGCAAAAGTTACGGTATCTGATATAGGTTATTTTAAAGGTATAGTTATCAGGATTGTTTTTTAATTTTTTACTCATGGAGTCTCGATTTCGTATACATTTGAGCAGACCTTTTGTGATCCAGGGTTTAATAATTACTTGTTTAGATGGCGTGCGCACTATTCTTGAGTGCTTCTGTATTAATGACCCAACACTTGCAATCAACATGTCAGTTGCAATGTTAGGATCGGATGTATTCAAAATTTGCGAAAAATCTGTGTCGGAAATATCCGCGTAAACAGAATCGTAATTGACTTTGACATACTGAGTCTTGTGTTTTTTTGGTCTTAGTAATGTTTCTATGCCTAAAAGCACCGGTGCATGGTCTGTGATACTAGCATCTATTACTAGCGTAGTAGTTTTAAGTTCCGATTTGAGTAAAATATGATCTAAACAGCTGTTGCCACGAGTAGGTAGATTGTGCATTGGTAGAAGTCCATGTGATGCCGTTAGATTAAGATACTCAGACGCTATGGTGTTTAGTTCAGTCGGGGTGATGTTGATATTAATATCTCCAATCACTGCCACATTTTTGTAGGTACTTAGGGATACAAGCGTTTTTTCCAAACCAAACAAAAAATTGTCAGTGTTACGGTTACAGGGAGGCCGATACAGTGCAATTATAGCAAGATTTAAAGAATCAATTTTACAAATAAGGCAGCTTGCATCCTGTATATGCGTCTCTACCACGGTGTGTACAATTGATGTATTTACGAAGACAATAACGCCATCGTTTTGGTTAATGTTTTTATCTGTATGGTACCGAATATAACCGTCTAATCCTGGAAGGACTGACGACTTGCTCAGCCAACATTCAGACAGAACTATTATTTCAGGTAGGATCGATAACTTGTTCAAAAATACAGTAAAATCATCAAAGTTGTGGTACTAATACTTACGCTACGAATATTAATGTGCAGTAAGTTAAATGAATTAGAGTTATTCTTTAAGAGCTCACGACATTGTTCTGGTTCACACGCGTAAGACTGAGTTGTACCAATATCATCTAATTCACTAGCGTTTCTATTTAAATCAAGCATTTATGAGGAAAGAGAATGTAATCATAAGAGCCGTAACAATATTTTATGTGTACACATAACCTGTGAGTGCCTGAGTGTCTGGCCAAAACAACATAGCAAATGCTTCCGAAAACTTTTTTTTTTTTATATAACTGCATTTAGTATTCAGTTTTCGGAGATGCATTATATAAAAAATTTCACTTACCGCATAACCAGCTAGAATGTCAATAAAGTAACATGGATAGTATGCTGAGACTATTGCTAATCCTATAGGTACATTCTGGACAGTTATAATATTTAATCCGTATAGCAAATAATAAAAAATAGTATAAATAGCATAAATACCAATACAGTACATACAGGCATTTAGGCAAGCATTTAAGTTTTGGATTATAATGCATTAGTGTTATTTTGTGTAGTAAATGGTAGTGTATAAAAGTGTGAAGTGTTTTTAAGCTTCTACTAAATATATTTTTAAAAATATAAACAATACAAAAATAAAAAAGATACAATAAGAAAAACATATGAAAAAAGATCTGCATAAAATGTACAAAGTTATTATAACTTAGGCAAGTTATTAAGAAATGCCAGAGATTTAATATCGATGGAAGGCATACCCTCCTGTTTCCGAAGAAAAATCTTATTATTTTGTGACCAGCAAAACCTATAGCCATTTTCTCTGGCGTACTTACGAGCTTCGAAAAACAATTGTCTAAGACTACTTGAATGATGATCAGCCACGTAGATTGGTTTAGTGTCTCCAGATATGCCAATATGACTTGTATTTAGTCTTTCGTTAGACGATAACCCTTTATTGAACTTTCTAACTGCCTGCAATATCTGGTTTTTTAGAGGTACAGTTGCTAATTCGGCTACAATGGGTCTATTTGATCCTTTTTTCCCCGGCATACGATATATATCCCGCAGATCCGCTTGCTTCAAAGATACTTCAAGTTTATTGCAGGTTTGTGTTGAAATGGAACGCAACCAATATTAGTTCCTATATATTTTGACGTTTAGAGATGTCGCGTGTGTGCTCCCCGTTAACTTAACACTATTGTAAAACCTTTGTAAGACCATCTTTTGCTCATTAAAACTTAAATCACGCTGCATATATTCTTTATCTATTAAATTCCTACATGGTAGCAGAGCGTGGTTGCAAATAAAGAATACTGGTGATAAAGTATAACGTCATTCCGAAGTTTTTCGAAGATTGACTTGAACGAAGTTGGCGCGTTTTTGAGGTTGGATTGTTTAAGAAAATTGCAACACGTTGTACGTTGTACTGTAAAGAAACAATAGAACCACATGTTGGTAGCTCAAATATGTTTCATCTCGAGAAATTAAATGGCCGAGATAATTTCACCACTTGGAAATTCAGTGTTAAAACATATCTGGAGCATTAGGGTCTATGGACTTGCATAGAACCAAGCGCGGGAACTACAGTCGATGCAGCCAAGGATATACAGGCCAGATCCAAAATCATCTTGCTTATTAACACTCAAAACTACGTCCATGTTCAGGAGTGTAAGACAGCAAGAGAAGTTTGGGATAACTTACATAAAGCCTTTGATGATAATGGATTGACAAGAAGAGTGAGCTTATTGAGAGAATTGATAAATACTTCACTTGAATCCAGTGATGGTATTGAAGATTATGTGAGCAAAATAATTAATGCATCACACAAACTTAGGAATATAGGATTTGAGGTGAATGATGAGTGGCTGGGAACATTGATGTTGGCTGGTTTACCGGACGAGTATCGACCAATGATTATGGGATTGGAGAATTCTGGTGCTAAGATTGGAGCAGATTTCATTAAAACAAAATTATTGCAAGAAGTTAAGATTGAAGATTCAAGTAGTGCATTTTACTCTAACCTAAAAAGTTACAGGAATGACAAGACACATAACAGTAAACCTAAGCCACCAATGAAGACCAGAAGTCCCAGGTGTTTCAACTGTAATGGATATGGACATTTTGCAAAGTTCTGCAAGAAACCAAAGAAAGCACATTCAAAGGACAACAAGGAACCAGAGAGTTTTATTGCTGCTTTCTCAGTGTTTGACAGTAAAACAAATAAGAGATGGTACATCGACTCAGGTGCTTCCATGCACATGTGTAGCAACAAGGAATGGTTATGCAATGTACGAGAGCCATCAGTAAAAACAGTTACAGTGGCGAACCGAGAGCCATTGTCTGTGGAGTGCGTTGGAGACATCAGTATTAATGTTTCACAACATAGTAAAATTCAACTAAAAAACGTTCTTCATGTTCCTGGTTTGGCAGCAAACTTGATATCGGTCAGCACTGTCACACAAGCTGGATTCAAGGTGACCTTCAATGCAAATGGTTGTAATATTGAAAACAAAAAGGGAAAAACACTGTGTTCTGCAACTTTATTGAATAAATTATATATTCTAAATACTCACTCAGAAATAAGTGAAACTGCTCATTGGGCTGCCAACAAGGTAAATGAAAACAGTATTCTTTTATGGCATCTTCGGATGGCACATTTAAATTTTTCAGCACTTAAAAAATTACCAGGATGTACGGAGGGAGTGAAAATTACAAAAGAGCTGGACGAGAATTTCCAGTGTTGCTCTTGTCTTGAAGGGAAACAAACAAGGTTGACATTTAAGCACAGAGGTTCCAGAGCGTCCAAGCCTTTGGAAATTATACATTCAGACCTATGTGGTCCTATGGAGAACACATCCTATGGAGGTATGAAATATTTTATATCATTTATAGATGACTTCTCTAGAATGGTTTTTATTTATTTCATGAAAGATAAACTAAATGTCTTGGAAATCTTTAAAGATTTTAAAAGTAAAGCAGAAAACCAATTGAATGATAAGATCAAAGCCATCAGAACTGATAATGGTAAAGAGTACTGTAATTCCAATTTTGAAAATTATTTGATAAATTGCGGCATCGTCCATCAGACATCCACTCCGTACACCCCACAGCAAATGGGCTCGCTGAACGTATGAATAGGACCTTAGTAGAAAAGGCGAGATGTATGATGTTTTATGCAAAGGCAAGTAAACCAATATGGGCAGAAGCTATAGCCACCGCTGCATATTTAGTCAATCGATCACCTAGTAGAGTTTTGGAAGACACTACACCATATAAATTATGGTCAGGAAAAGAACCAAATCTGGGTCATTTGAGAATATTTGGTTCTAAGGTGATGGTCCATGTACCAAAACAGAAATGATTAAAATGGGACAAAAAGGCTATGCAGATGATATTCGTGGGCTATTGTGATAGTACTAAAGGTTACCGCATCATGAATCCAATAACTCATCAGGTCATTAAGAGTAGGGATGTTATTTTCTTTGAAAATATTAATGAACTTAAGGAATGTACTGTTACAGCGAACAACAGATCACAGCGTCAACAGATGCTGAGGAATGGAAAAAGGCAATGGATGAAGAATACAATTCGTTAATGGAAAATGAAACATGGAAACTTGTAGACCTGCCAGCAGGAAAAAGGGCATTGCCATGCAAATGGGTTTTTAAGACCAAAACCGATCAACAAGGAAATACCATCCGACACAAGGCTAGACTTGTTATTAAAGGTTATGCACAAAAGAGTGGCATAGACTACCAGGAAGTTTATTCTCCTGTTGTAAGGTATACTTCTATACGGTATTTGTTTGCAGTGGCGGCCCAGCGTGGTTTACAGGTCCACCAAATGGATGCTGTATCTGCTTTTCTTCAAGGAAAAATAGACACTGACATATATATGTTACAGCCAGAGAGATATGCTAAAGGTGAGCAAGTATGCTGTTTGCTTAAGTCTATATATGGATTCAAACAGGCGAGCAGACTGTGGAATACTAAGCTTAGCAAAGCATTGGAAGAGATGGGTATCAAGAAATCTAAAACTGATCCTTGTGCTTATTATGATGACCAAAGAAGAATACTTATTGCTGTTTGGGTCGATGATCTGATTATATTTAGTTCATTGCCAATGTTAACTGCAGAGTTGAAAAGCAATTTATGTAAGAACTTAAATATGAAGGATTTGGGCGAAGCGCAGCAGTGTATTGGCTTAAACATAACTAGAAGTAAAGATACATTTATGTTAGATCAGGAGAAATACATAACAGAAATATTGACAAGATTTAACATGGCAGACTGCAAAGCTGTTAAAACACCTATAGAAGTTGGACTGAAGTTTGATGGCAATGTTAAAGAGCCTTATGATTGCCCATATCAGCATGTAATTGGATGTTTACTCTATGTGGCCCAAGCTACAAGGCCAGACATTGCATATGCAGTAAATACTTTAAGTAGATTCAATAAGGAACCAAAATCTGAGCACTGGGCAGCAGTAAAACGGGTCCTAAGATATTTACAAGGCACTAAACACTATAAACTGACTTATACCAAGCACGGCCAGAGTGAAATCACGGGCTTCTGTGATGCAGACTGGGCAAGCGACACTCAAGATAGAAAATCGTGCACGGGATATATTTTTATGTTACAGGGAGGTGCCGTGTCTTGGTGTTCACGAAAACAACAGACAGTAGCCCTGTCTACAGCGGAAGCTGAATATATGAGTATGTCTTCAGCGGCTCAGGAGGCTCTATTATGGCTGCAGCAGCTGCAGGGAGAGCTTGAAGCGCAGTGTAAACAGACTCTAGTTATTTACAGTGATAATCAAAGTGCAATAAAACTTACTACAAATGATTGTTATCTACCCAGATCTAAACACATTGATATTAGATATCATTTTCTCAAAGAACATGTTAGTGATTTAAAATTAAAGTTTTGTTATGTAAAGGGTATAGAAAATATTTCAGATATTTGACCAAAGGAACAACTGTAGATAAGCATTGTTATTGTGTGTCAAATATGGGATTGCGTTCTGAGGTGGGTGTTGAAATGGAACGCAACCAATATTAGTTCCTATATATTTTGACGTTTAGAGATGTCGCGTGTGTGCTCCCCGTTAACTTAACACTATTGTAAAACCTTTGTAAGACCATCTTTTGCTCATTAAAACTTAAATCACGCTGCATATATTCTTTATCTATTAAATTCCTACAGTTTGTAATACGATAGAAGTGAGGTCGTCGACATTCTCCTTTTCCATTTGTGGAATATTTCTTTAATATATAGCAAAGCCGAATCCCGACCTTAAACCATAGTATTTAGAACTGTATAAATTCACATCCGCTAAATGCACAAAACCACAACAATGTAAAAACAAGAACTCTGTAAAAAAGTGCTCTGGTTAAGCCAGAGGACAAGTACAATAAAAAAAAAGAATCCTCTTGAGTTTCATAGCCAAACTTTTCGAGAAGCTGCTACTCCCACTTCTCATGCCGCACATTCAGCCGCGGCCAGAACAGTTTGGCTTTAGATGTGGACACTCAACCACATTGCAGGTGGTGCCGCAACACACCGGAAGGAGAGAGCTGCTGCAGCTTTCCTGGATATCGCCAGCGCATTTGACCGCGTCTGGCACCCAGGACTGCTTTTGAAGATCCCGAACGCCGGCACACCACATCACATTGTACTCGCTGTCGCTGCTTTCCCCCACGATAGGACCTTTTGAGTCAGAGTGGAGAGTGCCCGATCGCGCAGCCACCCGATAGCCGCAGGTGTGCTTCAGGGTAGCACCCTATCCCTCCTTAGCTCTCTGTTCCTGGGACACGAACGACGTACCAACGCAGCAGGACACAATGTTGGCGCTATACGCCGACGATAATGCCCTGCTCACTAAGAGTCTCAACCCCTACCACGCCGCCATCAAGCTCCAGAGACCCCTCGACCTACTGCCGAACTAGCTTGTGGAGTGGAGGCTCTCCCTCAACGTGGCCAAGACCCAGGCGTTATCGTTTGGTGGCCACAAGAGACTGCCTCCTCCGCTGAGCCTTCAGGGCCAGTCGATACCGTGGAAGCCCCGAGCAACCTATGTATCTTAGCGTCGTGTTGAACAGAAGGTTGTCCATGACAGGGCAGGTCAAGCAAGCCGCCAATGCCATGAAAATGGCACTGTTCCTGCTGCGTCCCCTACTTCGTGCCCGCCTTCTTCTTCGTACGAAGTTGAATCTTTACAAGAAATACGTCGGGCCGCATCTCACCTACACGACACCGGTCTGGTACGCCCTGGCGAGCACTCGCCAACGAGAACTCCTACAGGTGGTCCAAAACATTGCCCTACGGCATGTTACCCAGGCCCCCTGTTACGTAAGAAATACGACGATCCATAGGGATCTCAAAATGGAGAGCCTGGAGGAACACATCGACCGGCTCGCGTCCAACGCGTTCCGTCGAGCCGATGCATAGGACCACCTGCACCTTATAAGCATCGCCCCTTGGCATACTAGGCCACCTGACGCAAGACGTATCCCTCGAGATCTTCTCCACTCGATCCTCAATGATGACTCCTGAGCAGCCATCTCGGTCGCTGGTCGCATAAGCTGGGCCTCCCTCGGGTCACCGAGCGTTTCACCCTGCTGAGCTGACCGCCCAGGTGGCAGTAACTCGAGTGTTCTTCTCTCTCTACCCCCTAGGGGGGAGAGGGGTGACGGCATCAAGGCTAGAGCCCTCTTGCCGTAGGTGTCATTCGGCGCCTATCAATATAGGCGCGGCTTTGGGGTTGGACTTTTGGGGGTCCTTGTAGTTATTACCTCGATGGTGAGGTTGGGAGTCGGGGTATCAGGGAGGATGAGCCTGTGCTGACGGGGCGGTCAACCTAACCGGGTGAGACCCTTGGTAACCCAGGGAAGGCCCAGCTTGGGTGACCAGCGGCCACTACAGCAGCTCAGGAGTCGGTCGGGGATATAATTTCGCGTCTGGCGGGCGAGCGTGCCAGGGCGCGATGCTGCGAGGTGGCACTAAGCTCACCCACCACGAATTTTATACCCCACCCCATTTTCATGCCATATACTACTCACATCTATGCCGATGATATTCAATTATATATTTCTTTTAAGCCGAATGAAATACATAGAGCCGTTCAAAAGTTAAATAGTGACCTAGCCAATATAGTTTCGTGGTCCGAAGCTAACTGCCTTGTGTTGAACCCAAATAAAACTAAGTTCTTAATTCTAGGTTCACAAAATCAGAGAGAAAAATATCCTACATGAAGCCTGAAGTAAAAATCCAAAATGTTTTGATCCAGCGAGTAACAGAAGCTCGAAATCTCGGTGTATTGATGGATGAAAACCTTCGATTCGAGCAACACATTTCTAATATTGTTCGTAGTTGTTTTTATAGACTAAAGGTTCTATATAGATAAGGACCATATCTGAAGCCTGAACTACGAATACATCTGTGCGAATCATTGGTGTTATCCAAATTAAACTACGCGGATGTTGTAATGGGGCCCAGACTTTTGGCTACAACCAAAAATCATATTCAACGTGTTCAAAACGCGTGTGCCCGTTAAATCGTTATTGTTTTGACATACCACCGCGTACACATATATCCCCGTACCTAAATGGTGCGAGAATTTTAAACATGGAATCCCGCAGACAACTACATTTTGCGACTTTACTATTTGGTGTCGTAACATATCGTATTCCTAAATATTTATGTGATAAGCTACAATGGTCAAACGAATTTAGTACTTATGATACAAGGGCTTCTAAACACCTGTTACTTGTACCAATTCATCATTCAGCTGCTTTCCGAGGAAGCTACAAATATGCTGCGTCTAAATGCTGGAACGATCTCCCTCCACCATTGCGCAATTTAAAATCAATAAACAGTTTTAGAATAAAATTTAAAAGTATCCTCTTACAAATGCAAGAACAAGCGTAGCTTTGTAACAAATGGGCATGGGCAACCTTTCCATATACATATGTATAAACTTTCTTCAATTTTAAATTAGCCAAATATAGACACTATTGTATATTATCATGTACATTTTCTTTTTTTTTTTTTTTCATTCAGTATTTTTTATTAATATTTCTTTAAATTATATCTATGTAAATGTAATCGTTTCTCTATGTATTGTTAGAACCACTCTTAATTATTTATATTTTATTTTATTTTTTTTTATTTTATTTATGTTTTGTATCGTTCGCAGGCGCGTTCTCTCTTAGGCGGCCACTGAAAACCAGCGTTGGTAATTGTTGAGTACTGCAGCTCATCTTCCAACATTTATGCTGAGTGACCTTCCTTTTTTAACGTCACACTGCTGTACACTGCTTTCTTATTAAGTCTACATTTAGCAATGTAAATTTGTATGTGTGTGTATGTATATATGTATATGTATGTGGATATATGTATATATATGTAGGTGTATAAAATAGAATAAGACTGTTAGTATATTATTTGTTATTGTTATAAAATTTTATTTTAATGTTAGCAGTAGCACACACAGGAATTGTTAGATTTATATTGTATGTATAGCAGTATGTGGTTAAAATAAAGATTAAAAAAAAAAAATAGGCATTTGATAATTTACCCAAGAGCCATCGGCCCGCTCCAAAGGTACACCCTGGTGCCGTTTCCCAGCCCCCCAGGACTGGATTACAGATTTATATTACTTAAAATTCAGCGGAAAGTGGGGAAAGAAAATAAAACGGAGCGTCTCAACATTAGGTTCCCAAGTTACTTCTGCCTATCCTGCCATGTGCGGGATACAGCGTGAAGCTGAGTAGAAAAGTAATTCATTACTTAAAAAATACCACACTTTAAATAATTATTTATTTATTACTGGTTTCTAAATAATCATATTAAAGGCTAAAGGAAAAAAAATACTATATAATAAAATTAATTAATGTGCCCATTATAATATAAATGTTTAAATAATATTGATAGAACCCAACCAATAATCGATGTGTTAGAGATTATATTATATAAAGTCATAAAATCTAGACAGAACAAAGTTTATTTATTTATTGGTTTATTAGTACAGAACATCAATCAAAATTGGCTTATTAATACTAAGAAAGAATTAATGGGGAACGGAAGTGGAGCAGAGTGTCTTAACGCTAGGTTCCCAAGGTTAAACTGCCTCCCTTACTGACCCGCTATTTGCGTGATACAGCTATATATTTTGAATTTTTGAATGACATATCTTTAATCATAAGTCATATATTTACAGCATATCTCATACATATTTTAATTATAAGTCATATATTTACAGCACATCTCATACAAGACGGCTGTGTTTCAAAAATAGAATATTTAATATCCTCGCACGGATAGGTAGGCAGAGAACTTAACTGTTCATAAATTCCAACATCCAGTCCTGGGGCTGGGAAACGACACCAGGGCGTAATGCCTTTTGGCCGTGGTTTCTTGCGGCACCCATTAATATGAGTGCGTCATTGGAGCGGGCCGATGGCCCTTAGGACATTATTTAAAATGCCTATTTGGCAAGAAAAATAGGGGTGGGGGCGTCCATTCCGGATTGATGAGCTTGGTGCCACCTGGGCGGTATGCTCAGCCGGGTGAGACCCTCGGTGACCCGAGGGAGGCCCAGCTTAAGCGACCAGCGACCGAGGCGGCTGCTCAGGAGTCATCACTGAGGGTCGAGTGGAGAAAATCTCGAGGGAGACGTCTTGCGTCAGGTGGCTTGTATGTCAAGGGGCGATGTTGATAAGGTGCAGGTGGTCTGATGCATCGGCTCGGCGGAACACGTTAGACGCGAGCCGGCCGATGTGTTCCTCCAGGCTCTCCATTTTGAGATCCCTATGGATCGTCGTGTTTCTCACGTAATAAGGGGCCTGGGTAACATGCCGTAGGGCGATGTTTTGGACCACCTGCAAGAGATCTCGTTGGCGAGTGCAAGCCAGGGCGTACCAGGCCGGGGTCGCGTAGGTGAGATGCGGCCTGACGTATCTTTTGTAAAGATTCAACTTCGTACGCAGAGGAAGGCGTGAACGAAGTAGGGGACGCAGTAGGAACAGTGCCACTTTCGCGGCATTGGCGGCTTCCTTGAACTGCCCTGTCATGGACAACCTTCTATCCAACACGACGCCAAGGTAGGTTGCTCGGGGCTTCCACGGGATCAGCTGGCCCTGCAGGCGCAGCGGAGGAGGCAGTCTCGAGTGGCCACCAAACGATAACGCCTGGGTCTTGGCCACGTTAAGGGAGAGCCCCCCCTCCTAAAGCCAGTTCGGCAGCAGGTTGAGGGCCCTCTGGATCTTGATGGCGGCGTGGTAAGGGTTGAGACTCTTAGTGAGCAGGGCAATATCATCGGCGTATAGCGCCAACATTGTGTCCTGCTGCGTTGGTACATCATTAGTGTACCAGGAGTATAAGGCAGGTGACAGAGTGCTACCCTGGGGCACACCTGCGGCTATCGGGTGGCTGCGCGATCGGGCACTCTCCACTTTAACTCTGAAGGTCCTGCCATAGAGGAAAGCGGCGACTGCGAGTGCAATGTGGTGAGGTGTACCGGCGTTGAGTATCTTCAGGAGCAGACCTGGGTGCCAGACGCGGTCAAATGCGCTGGCAACATCCAGGAAAGCTGCGGCAGCTCTCTCCTTACGGTTGGTAGCGGCTGCGGTGAAGTGTAGCTCCCTAGCCACCAATAGGGTGGTTGAGTGTCCGGCTCTAAAGCCAAACTGTTCTGGCCGCGGCTGGATCTGCGACAGGAGAAGTGGAAGCAACAACTTCTCGAACAGTTTGGCTATGGAGTTCAACAGGGTTATCGGGTGGTAACCATCCGCTCGTCTAGTGCTCTTGCCTGGCTTAGGGATCATGATGACCAGGCCCTCTTTCCACGCCTGGGGGAAGTAGCCCAGGCGCGGAATGGCACTGAAGAACCTGGCCATGGCAGCGATGGTTTTTGGAGGCAGATGCTTGAGCGCGTCATTTGGGATGCCGTCGATGCCGGGGGCTTTCCTCCCCTTCAGTCCCCCAATAGCCTTCTTCACCGCCGAGGGAGAGAAAGACAGAGCCAGTGTCAGCAGTAGAGCTGGTGAAGACAAGCGAGTCCTGATGTCCTCCTCCAGTTTTGCGTGGAGGGTCGGGCGCTCGCTTGGATTCGGCTGGAATTATGCCGTCAAGTGGTCCACCAGGATTTCGGCTCTCTCCTCCGCAGGGTAGCCGAGGGAGCCATCCGGGTGGAGGAGTGGGCGGGTTGGAGGCTTTTTCTTCGTAATTTGGCGGCATAGCCGATTCAGCGAGGGCTGGTCCTCACTAGCCTCCGCGATTCGGTTTTCCCAGGCACCGGCTTCGATTTCGACAAGCGCAGTTCGAACCTGGGAGATGAGCGTGTTAAGGCGAGTTTTGATGGCAGGGTCCCGAGTTCTCTGCCATTCTTTGCGCGTTCTCCTCTTCTTCTCAATCAGCGCAAGTATCCGTCTTGGGATCGGCGGCCGACGACGCGGCCTAGACGATGCTGCAGCACTCTCCAATGCGTTCTAAACCGAGGACGTCAGCTTCTCCTCTAGGTGGTCGATAGAGTTGTGGTCCGCCAGGGGTTCAAGGGTCCAGGACTGCTGCTCTAGTCGGATGGACGCCTCGAAATGCTCCTAGGAGATCCATCTTGCCACCAGGGGGCTTTTCGCCAGGGTAAGCCTACCCGTAATTGAGATCAGGACCGGCTGGTGGTCCGAGCCGTAGGCATCTGGCAGTGTCTCCAGATCCACGGCGTCAAGACCCTTGAATACAGCTAGGTCGATGGTAGAAGGGGCGTGGGTGTTGACGGCAAAGTGATGGGTAGGCTCGTCAGGACCCATCACCTCGTAGCCTCCTCTCTGGGCGTCCTGAAGCAGACGTCTGCCGCTCGTGCAGGAGCCGTTGCACCTCCATGCTGGGTGTTTCGCGTTCCAATCCCCGGCAGCCAGCGTAGGGTGGACACTGTTGAGTAGCGCCCGCACCTCGCTGGTATTGAGAAGGCTGTTGGCCGGCCGATAGATCGCGAACAACCGCAGCGGCTTCGATCCGTGGTGAATCTCGACACCCAGAGACTGGAACGACTGGGTGCCGAGATCTGGTAGCGGCTGGAATACAAGGTTTCGACGGACTGCGACAAGCAGTCCTCGCATGGGCGTCTCCGAAGTGGTGTCCAGGCGAAGAACATGGTATCCCGGAAGGCTAGCGGAGAGGTCGGGTCTCAGGTGGGTCTCGTTAACGAGGGCGACATCAATATTCTGCTCCGTCAGAATGCGGCGAAGGAACGGCATCCTTCTCCTCAGACCGAGGGCGTTCCAAAAGACCACTCGAAGTTCCTCAGACATTGAGGAGCAGGTTGGTCATGCCGGTCAAGACACACTGGACAGGGTCTCGACCTTCCCTCAAGGCATAAAGGACCTCCTTGAGGGTGTCGAGGGCCCTGTCAATGGCCATTTGTTCCGGCGATGTTGGTTTGGCCGGTGCTGTCTGTTTCTTGGAGCGGGTGATACTGGGTACAACCGTCTGCATTGCTGGAGGGGGGGCGTTCTTGGACTGCTCTGCCTCCACCCTCTGCAGCTTCTTCTTCGCTGCTGAAGTCTTCTTCTTCTTCTTTGGCACCCTGCCACCCCGTGCTGTGGGTAGGTTGGCAGGTGCCATCAGGTTTGACGCATTAGTGTCGGCGTCAACTGTATTGATCTGGACAGGAGCAGCGGCCCTGCCAGTGTGACGCGGAGCCAACCGGGAAAGGGCCACGGTTCCGGCCCGCTTGTTCCGCAGCTCTTTTTTGAACTGCGGGCAGGCCGAATAGTTGGCCGGATGCGCGCCTCCACAGTTGGCGCAAGTTGCAGGAACCTCCAGAGGCCTTGGGCCCTCGCGTGCGAGGTGTTCTCCCCCCCCCCCCCCGCACGCGAGCCGCCTGTGGCATCCGTGGCTGGAATGCCGGAATGCTTGGCATCGGTGGCACTGGGCTGGGCCACGTTTGCTACGCCAGGCTTCGATTCGTATTCCCGGCATGTAGAGTAATTCGGTCACTGCGAAGATGCCGGGAATCAGGCCCGGGGTGTTCGAAAGAACGGCAAAGAAAATACACCCCGGTCTGCCCATTCTTGCCTTGATGGGACGGACGTATTCGGCCTGGTAGCCCAGCTCGGCCAAAGCGTCCGTGATCTCTTCTGGGGTTGTCGTGGAAGGCAACCCCCTTATGGCCACCTTACGGCTCAACTCAGATGGGAGCGCGTAGGAGAACCACGATAATGGAATCGTTTTCTCTAGCTCGGAGAGGTACCGCTGTATGGTGCGGTACTCATCCTCCGAGCTGGGGGTGAATCGGACACCCCGTCCAAAGGGGCGCGCATTTGGGGCGTGACCCATCTTGTCCTTGAGCGCCCTGAAGTGGGACGCCCAATTCGGGAGGTCTTCTACCACGAGAGGCGGAAAGCGCGGTCTCGGTGGTTGTGGAACGGCGGCGGCTGCTGTCTGCGTCGACGGCAGCTGAGAGGCCTGTGTGGCTCGGCTCGGGCCTGGTGCGGCACGGAGAGCGTCGGCAAAAGTGCCAGAGGCTTCCGAGGGCCCAGAAAAGCTTCCTTTGGGTTCCCCATGGTTGCCTCGAGGTTCCCTAAGGATTCCGGTGGAACCAGAGGTGCTGGGAGGGCTGAAGGTGGTTGTAGAATGCCCGGCGGGAAGGCCAGGGCAGTGAACGGCTCCTTTAGCGAGCCGAGGATCTGTTAGGGCTCCTGGGCGCGGTATTGCACAGTGCCTCTTTGGGTCTTCTTCTGGCGACTCGCCGTCGGAGGGCCGGGGCCTCCTAACGGGAGTTTGCAGAGGTGGAGCAGGTCCAGGTTCCCCACCGGTAACCGTGTCGGCGGCGCTTTCGAGTTCCCTGCACTTGTCGTTGAGGAACATCGAAATGTGTTCCAACAACGACCGTGACAGGGCTCCGCGCTGCTGCAGCTCGGCCACGAGGATCATGTCCGAGTGCAACTGCGAGCGCGGCGACAACTCGGCGTCCATGCGGGGCGGGGCGGAGGGGGACCGCTGAGGTCTGGGTCCTCTAGGTAGAGCAGCTGGGCGGGATGCTCGCTGCGGTGTGCCTTTTGGGTTACTCGGGGGTGGGGTCACATGTCCCGCGCAGAGGGCGGTCGGCGCCGGTGACGACGGGCCGGAAGCGCCGGCAGGTCGGGCGGTAATTTCGCGCGCCTCCGGTGGTCGGCGAGACGCATCGTCTTCGGGCCCGGCCGCGGTGAAGGGGTCCGGGGGAGCGCGGGCAATTAAACTCTCCAACGACGTCTCGGGGTACCTTATGGTTCGGTACACGGAGGACGGTCGTGTCGGGCAGCTTTCTGGCGCTATGTGCCGGGGGCGGGGAGGGGTTTCCCCCGTCCCCCCGGCTGCAGCTGCAAACGGCGGTTCGCGTGTGCGCGAGCGCGACCTGGAACGGTCGCGCTGCGCACCGCTGCGTCCGCTCATGGTGGAGCAAGCGGAGTCAAAAGAGGTGCCCGCTCTCGGCAGTCATCGGTGTTCACCGGCGAAGCTCGACTTGCGTCGAAACAACTCGCTCGACCGGACGATCGAGGGGCGCGGCGCGCGGAGCGACGCGGAATGCGACTCAAGCGCACGGAGGCGCCGGCAAAACTCAACGAAGATTTGGACTACAAATATTGATGAATTTTTAATTGCGACAAATTTGACTCGTGCCGGACAGAACGGCGGGCATACAATCCAGAACTTAACTTTTGAAGTATCCGGGTAGTGTAAGTTCAGTACGAACGTAACGATAGCGCGATCTAACTTAGTACAACGCCATCTTGTTTCATTCTGGAAACTAAAACATCTTAGAGTATTTACTTAGTATGTACACTTATATATAGATAAAAGTTAGATCTTTGTGTATAATAAATAAATGTCTTCTTTCTGAAAAAAGCTTTAAGATATAAAAATACCTTTAAAAGCTTTTCCAAGAAAAAGTTTAAAAGCAAAGCAAAGCTTTTTTCCAGAAAAAGCTTAAGACATCAACTTTTTCCAGTTTGGAATATTACATATTATAATATACAGCTCATCTATTAAAGACAGCTGCATTACAAAAACTATTAAATATTTCATTTCCTCGCTCATAGGATAACCAGAGCTTGCAAAATTTCTAAAATGCCCGGTATATATATCTTCCGTTTGAACGTAACGCTAGCGCGATCTAACTTCGTGCAACGCCATCTATGTTTCAATACGGGAACTGTGATATTTTGGAGTATTTGTATAATAAATTTTTATGTAGGGTAAGGTGGGGTACAGTACAGTGTTACAAAAAAAAAAATACATTGAAATATGGTGACAAAAATATTGTTTTAATAAGTTTATTTTTGACATGAACATAAACTTTGCCAACCTCTCTTTACTTAAAATAAGTGAATCATTAACATTATTAGCAAATACTTACTTTAAAATGCACTTGAATTATTAAATCAGTCAATTGTAACAGTGTGCCCCGTATCTGGGGTGGTCTGTTACAGGGTATGGGGCACAATGTTACAATTGTTTAAATTAATAAATAATAAACCATAAGATAAAATTGTGCTTTTAACAAATATTATATTTCTTTAAAACATTCTTTGGAAACGTATAGACATCGTATAGACAGTCTGACGTTTGGTCTTTCTTTCTGCATAATTTAGTGGAGGGAGCACAATGTTAATATCCTCTAACGATACCGTTGCAATATCGGGTTCAATAGGAAAGTAGAAATGATTGTCAACTTTGGCACTTCTACGCTTATTTTTTAGTAGCTTATTTTATATTCATTTTCCTCAATGTTCGTCAGTAATTTTCCTACATAATGCTTGACTAGCTGTTTTCCTACAAACGGAACGAAATATAAAATCATCCTTTTTCGGTTTGACTATCAGAGGAAGATATCGAGATATCTGTGAAGACCTTAATTCGTCTTTTTTTTTACGATTTTTCACGATTTTCTTATAAAATCTTGAAATAGTACAAAAATATGTTAATTTGAGCTGATTTTTACAGTGTCACACAGTGCCCCGTAACACAGTACCCCGGAGGGTAAAAACAAATTTAAAAAATGAAACGAGTATCTTAGGTTATATTTACAACAAGATATTTGACGGCAAATTATAGCTCAATATACATTTAATAAAGGAAAATTACTATCATTTACCTAAACACAATACTTCAGAAAATAAATTATAACAACTAAAATCATTTTTTCGACGTTTTATCAAATGAAAACCTTTTTTTTCTGTTATTATTTTTTTTTAACCACGAAATATATTACGGCGTAGACGATTGTTTAAAGGTGACTCCTTATGAGCTTGACGAACGTGTATACTAACATCATAAAAATAAAAAGCAAAAAAGGAGATATGTGCATTGTAACATTGTACCCCGTGTAACACTGTCCCCCACCTTACCCTAGGGTATTCCCCCTATTACCATAACCCAAAATTGTCGTTTAATTTATTTCTTGATTTATTTATTAGTGAAACTTACAATAAATTAAAAAAAATAACTATGAATCAGATAAAATGAGAAATAATATAACACTTTAACAAAATGTAATGTGTATTTATTGAATCACCAAACTTAGAGCTAATACAAAAAAACAGTGTTGCCAACTTACAACAAAAAAAAAACTGTAAAAGTGTGGTTACATTGTACCCAATCTACACCCCCACTCAATATAACTTCACCACAAGTAAAAAAAAAAAAACTGTTTTAGTTATATACTAATACCACATATTTCTGAGAAATATTTTAACAATTCTTTATTTAAGGCCTTTGTAAGCATATCTGCAGGCTGGTCATTTATTTTAATATATTTTAAACATAGCTTTTCATTTTTAATGAATTCCTTTATAAAATGATGACAAAAATCAACATGTTTTATTCGTTTAACTGTATCAGTACAAGCAACGGAAATGGCAGCAGCTGGCCACTGATTGTAGGAGTAAATACGAACTGGCAATACATTATTTACTTTAAAATCATTTAGTAGATCCACAAGCCAGCAAGCTGCTATACTAATTGCCATATATTCCGACTCTGTTGATGACAAACTCACAGAAACCAGTTTCTTAGAACTCCATGAAATCAAACAATTAGTGAATGTGAAGAAATAAACAGTTGTTGACTTTCTGTCATTAAGGTCTCCTGCTCAATCTGCATCACAATGACCTTTCAAGGTATCATCACTACACTTATATATTAACTTATAATCTATTGTCTGTTTGACATAACGCTACTAATACTCTTTTTAAAGCGGCGAATCGCATATGATTTGCACATTTTTTATATCAAAATCAAAATATTCTTTATTCAATTCGGCCATTTAGGGAACTTTTAATCGTCAAGTTACATATAAGTGTCTGTGGTGTCAGTCCTTACAGGAAGCTACCACCGGCTCGGAAGGCGGTTCTGCTGAGAAGAGCCAGCAAGAAACTCAACAGTTGCTCTTTTCAAAATATCAATTAAAGTAAATATATAACATGGCTTCCTGAGTGAGTACCAACAGCATTTAATCCCACGCACTCTTATCATTGTAGTATTCTTGAATTGAATAATATGCTTTGCCTATCTAGTCAATAGCGAAACAGTAAAACATAAGTCAGGCTAGTACCCAACACAGCAAACACGAGACACCCTATTATTTGTCGCCACAACATTTAAACATTTTTGTCAACAGTATTATGACTTTAAAAAATCTATACGTTTTTATCTATTGGTGTAGATAAAGGCTAAAAAAAAAAAAGACATGTCCCGCTGAGTTTCTTTCGCCGGTTCTTCTCAGGTGTGAAGCAGTAACTTTCATGAACTGGTGGTAAATTGTTTGACATTCAAAAAACGAAGCTTGTAACTTCTTATTTTTAATAAAAATATTTAAATTTGAATTTGAATTTTTGAGAACACTCTCTAAGTATTTTCTTTGACTCAATTCACAGTAACACCTGTTTCTAAATTCTGTGTGATAGATATACCTAAGAAATCAGTCACCAATCCTAGATTTTTCATTTAAATTTTTTTGTTTAATAAATTTTTTAACCTCATTACATAACCTCATAAAATTTTATATATCAACATTTAGGTGAATTTTCGAGCCCGTAAAGTGACTTGTTTAATTGTACAATATTATCATCACCCGTGTAAGCACCTTTTAACAAGTTAACATGCACAGTTTCATTTATTTCCTCATATAGGAAGGTCCCCGTTACATCCATTTGTGTAATATTTAAGTTTAATTTTGTAGCAATTACAACAAAAGCATTTAAGTCTAAAATATCATCTTGTTCAAACCCACTCACTACTAGTCTAGCTTTATAATATGGAAAATTTTGATTACCTCTTTTAATTTTAAATACCCACTTACTGTTTATTACTTTTTCATTTTCTGGTATGTCACATACTTCCCAGGTATTATTTTCTTCTAATGTTTGCATTGCCCTTTCAATTGCTTCCTTCCCTTTACTGCTGTCACTCCTTATCATGGCATCTCTTTAAGTAATTGTTTCAGTCTGGCAATGATAGTAAACAGGTGGTTTTCTTATACGGCTGATCGGTTCTCTTTGACATGGCCCAGTAACTGACTAAATTGAGCTGTCATTTTCTTCACATGGATGATATTCAGTCCCGAAGTCTTGAGAAATACATGTTTCATTGATATTTAATTCATTTGTTTCAGAATTGTTGTTCTGCTATTTATTTTCAATTTCTTCTTCAGAATAAAATTTTATTATTCTTTCACTTTGATTGTGTCTTTCTCTGAGAAAACCACATCACGCTTCAATTGAACATCATTCTGATGAGAAAAATATACTCTGTACCTTTAACTGTTTCTCCATACACAACCATTTCTCCTTTTTTCACCTTCACTGTCCCACTTCTACCTCTTTTCTTTAGGAATATGTAAATATACAGTGGCAACAAAAAGTTTTAACTCATAAATATAAAAGTTTTTACCAGATCACAGCTTGTATGGTGACTTTTGACTGTATTACTTTTACCAGTCCTATTTAACACAAATGCTGCTATGTTAACAGCCTCCGCCCATAATGATTTAGGCAGATCCTTGTATGCAGTTAGCATTGTTCTAGCAGCCTCCACCAGTGTTTGGTTTTCCATTTCAGCTTTACCGTCTTGTTCCGAGGTGTTGGGAACACTAGTTTAATGTATTATGCCATGTTTGATAAATATTTCTTTAGTTTCTTTATTCATGAACTCGAGACCACTGACACTTCTGAATATTTTAATTTTATGACCAGTAACATTCTCAGCTGTGTTGATAAAGTTTTCAATAGCAATCTCAACCTCAAACTCAGTCTTTACTTTCTTTGCACTTTTTCCAAAAGGCAGCCGATGTATTTTCACTTCTAAGCAACTAGATTTAGAAACAGAAGATTCTTTCACTTCGATTTTATGTTTATGCAAGAACTTTCTACATGGTCAAAGTTCTGATGAACTTATCTTTCATACCATTCTTGCAATGTATTATTATTCACTTTAGCCACATTAGCCACTTTGTTTAGATATCGTAACTCCAAGCAATAAGAGTTATAACTCGTTTAGCGATAGCACAAACTCGATTGTTTTTATAAAATTGACAAGCGTTCACATCTGTCAACATGACAGAGGATATCACAGAGAATAAATTTGTTTTTAGCTCTGGAACGAAATAGAACTTTGTCTATGGTCATTTGAATCCAATCATTCCCGTCATAAACTTCCACTGCTACACTGAAACACTAAACTGAAAATAATGCTAGATCACAGCACATATGCTCGCTGGCTTCCATATCCACCAATCACTGAGCTTGACAGTATTTTTCTACTGGGTTACTCAGTACGAATGCGTTACTTTTCTTTTGTTCTTTGTTCTTCCTAAGCCAACACTGTGACTTAGTATGTCCACCCTTATCGTTATAGAAACACTTGTTATTTTGTCCGTCACTTTTGCTATAGTTATTTTTACACTCACTAAAGAAAGTGTCCAACCTTGTTACACTTAAAGCATTTTATATTATTCTTGTCCTTAACAACAAATACAGACGAGCTCAGAGCTGAAAGTTGATCACTCTTTTTTTTTTCACCTTTTCTTCTTCCACTAATAATCTTGTAACCAAGTTGTCTATAGTTTGTTTATTATCTGAGGTCGATTCCCAGGCCGAAATAAAATGTGTATACTCTTCCGGTTATGACATCAATATCTTAGTTATGACGAACTTGTCAGATACATTTTCGCCCATCTGTTTGAGTTGATTTTGTAGCTCCTGAATTTTCGATAATAATGTAGACATTTCAGTTCCCGTTTCAAATTTAAACTGAAAAAATGTGGATGTTAGTTTTCGTTTTCTGTTCATAAACGCTTTGCTATTTTCGCCACATTTCACATGCAGTTGAACATGTAATAATGTGTAACATTACATTGTCAGTCATTCTTGTAACTAATAGTGTTTGTGCCTTTGCGTCTTTATTTTCCCAAGCGGTTTATTTAATGGGATCTTCAGGTTCTAAAGTTCTTCCTTCAACTACTTCCAGCCATCCTTGACCACGTAATAACACCGTAGTCTGGAACTTCACAAGTTCCAGTTATTAGCATCTTCCAGCTTCATAAAGCCGTTGTTGGTATTCAGATTTACTTCCATTACTCTGTCCTTCCTTGTTTTCTACTCCTTTTTACAAATCAATTTCAACTTTCTGTATTACTTCCACTAAGTTATGTGCCTGGGCCCAAAACTTGAAGCAGATAAAATTATAAATAACATAATACTTTAACGAATGTTTTTATGGAATCACCAAACTTATAGCTAATACAAAAAAAACAGTGTTGCCAACTTACAAAAAAAAAAAACGCAGGGAATGCCCACTTTATGAATCTTTATTGAAACAATTGTTTCATTTTGTAACTTTGATGTACCGATTGACCCCACAACTAAACGAACGCCGCGACAGATCTCAATAATGGTATAATTTATTTAGAATATAATAACTTTATTTCATTGAAATTAATATTTTTTAATTTATCTTTGATTTAAATAACTTGTACATATTTCGTGAATAATAATGTACATATTCTGTGCGGGCTTCTTTAAAAACCATTCGTTAACAAAAACAAGTTATAATTAATCATTTATGGCTAGTTATTAAGGATGTGCCAACTATGAATGAATGAATGAATGAAATATTCTTTATTGTACACCAAAACAAAGAATACAGTACAAGATTGTTTATAATTATGAATAAAATAGCACAATAGGCGGCCTCATTGCTAAGTGAGCAATCTCTTCCAGGCAACCTTGGGGTAGAGGAGAGAATAAATTAAATTGGGAGGGGTGTGCTGAGTATATCTAAATATATAAATATATAGAAATATGAAAATCAATACACATAAATAAACACACGAAACATAAATACATACATACATACATACATACATACATACATATGGGGATATAGTAGTAAAAGTAAGCGTAATAATTAAATTTGTCAATAAAGAAAGTAGAAAGTGTCATATGATATTCTTTTAGTCTTTTTTTAAAGGTCTTTAAAGTTTGAGCTTGTCTGATTGTTACGGGTACGGTAAGAGTTCCACAAACGTACAGATTTTACAGAAAAAGAGTTCGTATAGTAGGAAGAAGAGTGGCTAGGGATTTTAAGCGGCGAGGTTTGCTTGTAGCGGAGGGAGAAATCATATGATTCACATAAAAATCTAAATCGTTCTTTGAAGTATGTAGGGGAAGATGGATTGAATAGAATATTATATAGAAAACAAAAAATATGAGTATTCCGGCGAAGGTGAACTGGGAGCCACTTGAGTATTTGCGGAGTCCAAAAATAAACCGTATGCAGATGTTTTGGAGACGCTCAAGTTTATCTAATTGCTCCTCTTTTAAGTCTAGATAACAACAGTCTGCGTAATCAAGAATTGGTAATAATAGTGACTGTGCCAGCGCAACTTTGGTAGGGATAGGTAGAAAGTTATCTACTCACTTCACTGATTTGTTGGTTCCAAGATAGATGTTGGTCGAATATAATTCCTAAATTCTTCACCTTAACAGTATAAGGAATTTTTATTCCATCAAGTGATATATTAGGTAGATCGTTTACTGAAATTTGTCCAATAAGTCTTGGACTACCTATTATAATAGCTTGCGTTTTTTTGGGGTTTATTATCGGGCCTAGAGTTTTGCTTCGTGTTGATATATTTGCAACTTCTTTTAATAGTGCTGTTATAGAATTTAGGAGATCGTGTAAAGAACACTGACGATAAATTTGACGATCGTCAGCATAGAGGTGGTAGGGAGAAGCTATATAGTGACAGAAATAGTTAATAAAAAGAGAAAATAAGAGAGGAGACAACACGCTAACTTGTGGAACACCAGCAAGCAGCGGACATCATTCAGAGTAAGAATCCTGAAACCGGATACGTTGCTGGCGACCAGACAAGTAAAAGTGAAACCAATCAATCACTTTAGGAGATATGGTAAGAGAATACATAATAGCTAGTAAAATATCAAAATCTATAGTATTAAATGCGTTACTGAAATCAAGTAAAATCATTAAAGTTACTTGGTGATTTTCCATTCCTGAGCGAATATCATCTGAAATCTTGACCAATCCAGTAGTCGTACTATGATTAGGCCTGAAACCGGACTGTAGACGACTAAATAGGTTGTTGCTTATAAGGTATTTACTTAATTGTTGGTTTACGAGGTGTTCAAGGAATTTTGATAGGAAAGGTAGGATTGATATAGGTCAGTAATCTGACATGGAGGAAGGATTTCGGTTTTTAGGCAGTAGTGTCACTTGGGCCTCTTTCCAAGCGGAAGGAAAGACACAGGTACTTATGGAAAAATTTGGAATTCTCGTTAGATCTGGGACAACAATGTCAAGGATTAATATGATCACCCTACGACTAATGCAATCAGAGCCAACAGCATCAGAAGTAATTGCCAGTATATTCTTTTTAACATCACTTTCGATGAATTGAGCGAAAACAAAAATAGGATTTTTAGGAGTGGGCAAAGCGCGAACACGATATAACATTAGTCGATCATCGATTAGCCGATTAATCCATGGTAAAGCGGCTGATCCATTCCATTGTATAGCGGCGGTAATAAAGAGATGACCCATTTCAATGGTGGATCCGCAATAGTTCTAGTTACCTTGACATGTCGCACATAGTAACTAAAGTATATCTATATTGTCCCGCAAGTTGTTCTCAGAGACCGGAAACATATACAAAAAATCAAGTTGACTGCTGCCAGATACGGCAGCAGCTATAGTGTTTGCACGTCAAAATTTATCTTTTATTGAGAAAAATAAGTAGGTAAATTGAAAAATATTACGTGATTTTTCTTGTCACTTCGATTTCATTAAGTTATATACAGTTATAAATCATCTAATACCACTCCTTTTAACTGCCTTTTTTTATTTATAAAGCCGTGCTACCAAAGAACCTAACCAAGACTTGACATGTACACTTACATGATGAACAGCTCTAAAATGTTTAGAACTGTTCATCATGTAAGTGTACATACAGTCTTGGCTTACCATTACTTAGTTTGTATATAAAAAAATGTCAGAAATGGCAACACGAATGGGCAGAATCGACCGGATTGTTACCACCCCCGGCGTTTAAAACCGGCTTTAAGTAGTGGCTTCGGCCACTGCGTTTTGCATTGGGTAATGCCGGGCCCCGGTGCCCATCCATCTTAAAGGCCGGTAACACACCTGTAGCTCCTCTGGAGGTGCACGGGGCCGTAGGCGACGGTGGTCGCTTACCATCAGGTGACCCGTACGCTCGATTGCCGTGTCTCGTCCATAAAAAAAATATATTAAAGATAAAAATATATAATGTTATTTTGTATGTTAATTAGGATACTTACAACTCAAAGTTTTTTGTCCTTCTACCTATGTACATTTTATTGGTAGATACAGAAATATGCTAGATAGTCGGCGGTCTGTGCCGAATAATTGCCGACAATTGGCCACTTGTTGGCTTTTGTCTTCTCTTAAAAGGAAAGAAAAATATGTAATAATTAAAAATTACTTTTCATGTTTTTTTATATCAAATTCTATAATAATATAGTATAATAATAAATTTACAGGTTTTTTTTTGTTTCACTAATAAAAGCCCTAAATATCGCATAGTTATTTTTTTAAGCCAAACCCATTAAAATCGTTACTATGTGTACGAGATTTTAGATAAGGTATTTCGATTGGTAGTTCTGAGGGGCTGTAGGTGGCACGTATTGCGAATGAACTACGATAGTGCTGGTCATTTTCTGGCTGGCTTCGATAAAACATTGAATCGCATAACAGATTTTTATAGTAAGAGGCCTGTCGTGGCGCAGCGGCACAAGAGTGTGACTGTAACCGACAGGTTCTGGGTTCGATCCCCAGTCGAGGAAATGAAATATTTATTATTTTCAAATTAAATATTTAATGTTTCATTTCTTCGCTCTGGTAATAAGGCGCAAAGCGCGGCGTTGAATTCCGCCACTCAACACGCAATGCCTCAAATTCGGCGGAAAGTGGGGAACAGAAGTGGAACGGAGTGTCTTAACACTAGGCTCCCGGGTTCCCTCTGCCTACCCTGCCTCGTGCGGGATACAGCGTGAAGCTATAAAAAAAAATACATAAAGAAATATGTAGCGGTTTGTTTAGAGTTCCCGAATTTGAAGAAGCCTAAGCTCGCGCTTAAGCCTAAGCGCTGTAAGAGAGGTAAAATGTACTTACGTGTTATTATCGATGATTTTACGTAATTTATTAATATTACAGAGATACAAAAGATACAAAATCGATTACGGTATTCAATTATCACTTTAGTTATTTTAACGTTCCTTCTCGTCTTATGACGGATCGTGGTTCTTGGTTAATTACTTCTATCATTTACATATACGAGCGCAAAATTTAAAGATTTTTAAAAAAGAATAAAAATACGCCATATTCTAAATGCAGTAGCACCTCAAGAGCGAATGGAGGATAAACAGAGATTTAATCAGTCCATATATCTAGGAAATGATAATATATGGGACGACTACATCAGAAAAAATCAGTTAGGTATTAACATCACGATTAAAAAAACAACAGGGAAATGTCTCTCAGAATTACTATTTGGGCGCAGATTGATGAATGCATCTGAAAATATTTTGGCCTACTTAATTTCCGAAACATCTGAAAGAATCGAAGGTGAACATTAGAAAGATTGAGATTGAATGGTAGGGAAACGATATTAAAACAGCAAAAATATGCTAAAAAGCTATTTCATAATCGTAGGACATATAAGTGGCATTTTAATGTCAGATTTGGTTAGAACAGAAAGAGCCGTCATCTTTGTCTATTAGACAAAGACCACGTGGGTAAATCAAAAAACTGGTCCCTAAATTTCAAGGTGCCTATAGGATCCTTAAGATATTACTCAATGACAGATCTCTCATTAAAAATACTCGAATGTTTTTGCATAGATAAAATTCTTCCATGGATGAACTTTGAGAACGGGAAAGTAATGTATTTTTGCTAGTGCCCATACAACGATACAACAGGATAGAAGACTTTGTACGAGAGCATGGTACACTGTGTATAGGATTTTAGAGTCACATGAGTTTCTAAGTTTTCTAAATACGGGGATTAGTTTACGTATACGGCATGCTATATTATATATGTGAAGTGACCACGTTAAGCAGCAATCTACAGTAACGCCCAGATATTTAATATTAGAAGCACGAGGAAGATAGAAGCAATTACAGTCATCTTGGAGACAGCAAGTATGAGCTTTAATAAAAAAATTGGCAGGAGGTTGGGAGCTGAGACGTCGAGAAAATGCTATAAGTTTAGTTTTATCAATATTTATTGTTGATACCTTAGAATTATACCATCGTATCACATAGTTAATAGCGTTCTCAGCATAATTTTTGACTTCAATCCAGTCTTTCCCATGGACTAGTAACACAGTGTCGTCTGCAAATGCAATAATATTGCAGTTAGACAGCAACATAGGTCGTTTACGAAAAGCAAGAAAAGCGTAGGACCTATTACACTTCCTTGCGGAACTCCAAAAGAAGTAAATGCATTGTCACTTACGAATTGATCAATTTTAACGCACTGGGAACGGTTGGTTAGATATGATCGAAAAATATCTAGTACTATACCACGTATACCGAAAGCATCCATTTTGTTTAGCAAGATGGGTATAGAGACAGTGTCAAATGCCATAGATAATTCAAGGAAAATTCCTATAGCTTTTGATTTATTATCCAAATGTTTAGCTATAATTTCTGTGAGCAGCAAAGTAGCGTCTTCTGTGGATTTGTTTTTAATGAAACCAAATTGATTGCTAGCAAGAGTATTATTGTAGTAAAGATACTGAGTTAATCTTTTATTTAGTAAAAGTCTAAAATCTTAAAAAGAACCGGAAGCATCGATATAGGTCTGTAATTATTAACACTGTCTTTATCGCCTGATTTGTAGATGGGATGGATGAGAGCCCTTTTAAATATGTCAGGAAAAACGCCAGTTGAAAAACAATTATTACATAAATACGTAAGAGCAGGGGCTAAACAGATGCTAGATTTTTTGATTACAGATGTATGAATACCATCGATACCTGCAGCAGAGTCCTCTTTTAGGTTAGAGATAATAGTCTTGACCTCATTAATGTCTGTATTATATAAAACCATAGAGTCGTTTGAAGGAAGTGTTTGTACGTTATTGATGACTTTTTGAGTATGGCATTAGCATAGGATGCACCAATTTCACCAATATAATTGTTAACTATAACAGAAGCATGAGGATCAGGATGTAAATCCAATAAGGTAGTGGGAGAGGGTGAGGACTGCTTAATGTTGTTAATTTTGTTGATGGTACTCCACGTACCTTTTGGATTATTTTTATATTTGAGAAATTCACTTTTTTCATAGGTAACCTTTAACTTTTTTATTAAATTTGTACAAAAGTTACGATAGCTGGTGTAAGTTACTCGCAGTATAGCATTGGCAGGGTCACGTTTATTTTTTCGGTGCTTTTTGTCACAGTGCCTAATACATCGTACAAGACCATGGTTTGATAGGATGTTTTCGACGTGAAACTTTAATTAGTCTAGAGTGAGCAGTTATAGCTTCGGAGATTATGTTTATAAGGAGAGAAGCGACTGTATTCGAATCCCTAGAGTCAAACACACACGCATAGTCAGTGTTAGTGAGTGCTTGAGGTAGCGACGAATAGTTTATTCTAGAGGAAGCTATTATAGACTTATGGTATTTAATGTTAGATTGTAAACATAAGACTAATGGTGCATGATCAGTAACGTAGGAGTCTAAAATATATGTACTTGCATTTCTGTTGGATCTTAACATTACATGATCTATACAACTTTCGTTTCTTTAAAAGACCATGGGACGCCATCATATCTAAATATGTGCCACTGTTAGGGTCAGAATTATTTGGAGCTATATTTATATTTACGTCACCAATTAAGGCTACAGTCCTAACCTGTTTGAGAGATGAGAGACACAAGTTCTGTTCGTTCTTCTTAAGCACTAATTCTTCTCCGCAGAGAATAGAGCTTTTTGTATTTAAGAATAAGTTTATTGTATAGTATTGGTATGTTATACATTATTGGTATGTTATACATTATTGGTATATTACATGCAATTATCGAAATTTTTGTAGTAAAATTCTGTTACTAAGATGATATACAATACTTTATCTCTCTTTGTCTCGGGGGCAAAAAGACCTGAAACAACTAATCGCAAAGCAAGTGCTCACAGGGAATTAAATACGTTATAATAAAATAACGCATAAAAGTGGTATGCGTGGTAAAGCCATGATTTCAACCTCTGAGAACTTTTCACTTCAGAAACATTTATTTACTATATTTTGACTTTAAGTCGGGTTCCGTTGCATAATTTCAGTAGAGTGAAATTTCTCATCTCCAAGAAAATCTGGTATACTTTTTTTTCATTTATGTGTGTACCAGCTCGATCGTTTTAGAAGCTAAGATAGCGCGTTCATTCATATAACCAAGGATTTTCCCGAGTTGGTATCTTCACATATTGAATTAATAAGTTCCATCTGGGAGCTAACCACTTTGCCATGTATTTCAGGAATTCTAATCTGACCAATCTCTTCAAGAAGGAGCCTTCCGCAATATTTCACAAAATTCTTAATTTGAATATGAACAACTACCAACCTCAGCTCAGGCAGCAATCCTGAAACAATTTTGTTTTATCCATTTTCGTGTAACAGAACATGTTGATATTTTTGTTCTAACCAATTGTTTGGAATTTTTAACATTGTTTATGCTGTCTATTTGCCAGAATGTAATGTGAAAATGCCAATTCAAGGGCAATGTTCTTTTGTTGTATTAATTCAGCTAGAATTACCCTTGTCCGATAGGTTTTCTCCAGTGCTTCCCTGAGCATCTAAGAAATACAGCTTCTCTGTGTTGGTTCCATAAGAACCACCTTACTAAATTTTTGTCTTTGTTCCAATGTAAATTTAGATCAGCTCTAATTAATTATAGTAGTCAAGTCGACAAAATGGCTGTGTTTCATTTACATCTTCTCGATTAGTACCTGTTGGACTGAATTCTGTTAAGGGAACAGGTAGACCGTAGTCGGAAAGAAATTTACATCCAATCAAACATATGATATCACGTATACTACACAATACCTTTCATCTAATAGGCTCATATTACCTTCTGCATTGCGCCTAAGCCTAATCATCTGATAAAAATGTTTTGTACTTTTGTGCTTTCTTAAAAATAACAGCGAGTAACTGCCCTAAACTTCTAGGACTGATGATAAAAGATGCTCTACACCATCAATAGTTTTCAAAAAGGAAAAAGAAGTTGGTCCTACAACAACGTGTTAATAGACGCAAACAGTAACATTCTTCACTATTAGGATGTATTATGTATAGTCTGCCAAGAGCAGCATCTGGCCACAGTATTTTTGACATTTCATCAGTCACTTTTAACTAATACTTTATATACAATCGATAGCTATAAAATGCTCATTCTTATACTTTAGTTGGACCGTTATGATTGTACATGAGATGTTCCAGATGATTGTTCTTTTTTATTTATTTTTTTTAGCTTCACGTGTTGAGTGGCGGAACTCAACGCCGCGCTTTGCCTTATTACCAGAGCGAAACCGACAGGTTCTGGGTTCGATCCCTACTCGAGGAAATGAAATATTAAATATTTCATTTCCTCGACTGGGGATCGAACCCAGAACCTGTCGGTTACAGTCTCACTCTTGTGCCGCTGCGCCACGACAGGCCTCAAATGATTGATTGATTTCAATATGTCATAAAATGCTCACCACACTCAATAACTTTTGTTATGACAACATTTCAATATTTTTTATACTTTAGCTGGACCGTTATGATTATTCATAAGATGTTCCAGATCTTGAATTTTAATATACCATTGTAAAATGCTCATCACTATCTACAACTTTTGTTATAAACATATTTAAATATTCCTCTAAGTTTATCTGGACTCATGCTGTTCTTCATCAAGTGTGGAAGTATTTGATATCAAATATAGCCTATGTCCTGCCCCGACCAAATAGCTATACAACAGAAAAAAATAATTGAAATCGGTCCAGCGGCTTAGAAGATGTGCTGGTACAAACAGACAAACAGACAAACAGACAGATAAAAATTTTAACAATTGTAGATTCGTTTTCTATTAGTTATTTTAAGCCCCTCTATAGCTATATTTTTTTTTTTTAAAAACAGATTCAATGTACAGACACGATTTTTTTACTGTTTTATTATATTAATAGAAAATAGAAAATAGATAAGAGAACTAGCTAATTACAAAGTCTGCGCTATGTGATATAGCGCAGACTTTGTAATTGAATGTTTTATTACAGATCTGATGTATATTACAACACCATCGTTTTGATTGTGATAATCCGAACAATACGAAGTGTTTCCATCGACACAGGGTGTATTATTATATTTAGAAAGCAGATATTCAGTAAGAATTAGTATATCAAACTTGATGCAAATTCTTTCAAGCAGAACAGTAAAAGGATCGAAGTTACAGCATATACTACGAATATTTGTATGTATTATAGTTAGAGAGGTCTGAGATATATTAACATGATTAACTAGATCTTCTGGAGAACACATCATGGTATCGGAATCTTGAGCAGAGTCTATATCATTGAATATTTTATTTAAGGGAATCATTATTACTGGTTAGTCCGCTAGGGCACTTCTTTGGTGAATATAAGGTTAATTGTTTTTTTATATCTATTGTATGTATTCACAATATTCTAGTAGATAAAATATAAAAAAGTTATAGGTGATTGTGTACACAGAATTATGATAAGTTGACGAGTCTTGTGAGTAGGTGATAAAAATTTAGGGTAAGGTAATGAATAATTAGGAATTGAGAGGCAAATCGGTCATATTAAGACCAGAACAAATTATGAAACTGCGCTTGACAAGGTTTGGAAAATAACAAAAATATAGAAGACGATATACGCTAAAGCAAAATATTACAATGATGGTGCTTAAAACTAGTCACAGGTTAGGCAAAGAAAGAAGACGCTCCAGATCTTGTTCGGAATCGATTCGATAAGACTGCGATCCTGTAGTCTTTCGTAGGAAAACCTTACCATGAGCCGTCCAGCAAAAATTATATCCATTGCTGTAGCTAAATTCAAAACCTAACTGAACAATTTTCTTTGCTTTTTGCGTTAAGCACTCGCTTATATAGATTGGCTTGCACTCTCCATTTACTTTCAGATGAGAAGTGTTTAACTTGTTGGTATCATGACTACGATTGTAAGTTTTTTTAGAGGCTAAAATTTTCTCTTTTACTAAGACAGAGGAAAAGTCTGCTATTATTGCCTTGTTACCCCCCTTCTTCTGGTTCAATTGAAAAACATCACGAATATGAGAATCTTCTATAGTAACACTAGCAACTGCCCCAATATTTTTCATCAGGGTGAGAAGATCTTTTTTAGTTTCATTATTCTGCGTGGGGATGTTCCTAATTTCAAGGCTGGAATATTTTTGCGATGTTCTCTACTTTAATTTCTAGGGTCTGTATATAGGCTAGGTGTGACTGTTTTTCTGATTCTAATTTAATCATTTTGTCTTTCATCTCCTCGTATTGTTTAGATATAAAATCCACCGACTTTATTATGTCACTGTTTTGACTTTGTATCTCCTTAATCGTTGTGTTTATTTCCTCCCAGAGACAAACTACTGCAGGTATAATTTGAATGTATTACTACTTCTACTATTTACTTAATCGCAGTTGTTGACCGTAGTCCGTATGAGACGTCACTTGAAGCTCACTCACGACGTTATATGGTTGTTACGTGTAGGGCGTGACCGTGCAAATTTCTTGCATTAGACGCAGAATGACTTGTTGAATTATCGACGGTTAAAGAAAAAGTTATTTCGATTTTTAGTATAAAACACTTTTTACAGAGTTTAAACAGTTTATTTGTCCACTGAATCACTTCACCACTGATTATAAAAACACTGTGAATTAGTTAAAATGCCGAAATAATACTTATTTACAGTGAATTATTATTTTTAAACGAGGAGACGTAAGGAAGTCTTGTTACTAGTTCAAGCATCCGGGGAAAAAATGCAAGACAACATGCACTCGCAGCTCCGTACTCTTTTTAGAATTTCATATCAACAACGTTTTTTTCTCTCAATGTCACGCTGTAAACGGCACACGGTAGTCAGAGGGGAACTTAGGAACCTAGTATTATGACATTCCATACCCTTTCCCACTTTCCGACCCCTTTCGTTTGAAAAAAATCAAATATATAATTTTTTTAGGTGGCAATCGAATTCGTGGTACTTCAATCTGAAAGAATAACTCTCAAAAAACGTACTGGAGAGTAGAGAGTGAGTATTTATTTATTTAAAATGCATAAAAAGACAGTAACAATGAAAAAATCATATATTTTATACAAAAACAAATCATTTATTATTCACAGTCCACAGTAGTAATTTAATGAGTTATAGCCGCGCCTGTATCCAACTGACAAATGACGTGACTCGTGCGAACCCTGACGGGAACCCGATCTGGCAGCCTCGCGATGACCCAAAGGAAGTAATGCCGATCTGTGAAGAAGAATATATGATTAAGGCTAAACTAATTCTTTTTTTTAGATTCTCACTGTATCCATGGCAGGAAACTTAGAAATCTAGTGTTAAGATATTCCGTTCAACGTCCGTTCCCCACTTTCCAACGAATTTGAAGCATTGCGTGTTGAGTGGCGGAACTCAACGCCGCGCTTCCCTTGTACCAGAGCAAAGTAGTGAAAACATGAAATATTTAAATTGAAAACATTAAATATTTCATTTCCTCGAGTGGGGATCGAACCCACATCTTGTCGTTTACAGTCACACGCTTATAACGCTGCGCCACGACAGGCCTCTATATATATATAATTTAAAAATAACAAAAAATAACATTTTACGATCCATTTTTAATTTTTCTACTTCATTAATATTAACAGTGTGAAGGCCAAGTTAATTTACCAAGTATCTCGCTCCATTCGTCGTATAAGCGAGGGGGCCCCCCGAGTCCCCACTGCAGACCCCAATGCCCCCTGAGCCGCTGGTGCAGAGCGTCGAGCTGATGATGGTACTGCCTCCGAAGACATTAAGACACTCAGCGTTGCGTATCACAGAAAGTGTCACCTGACGAAGGTCCTGATTGTTGCTGCCGGCCGCCGCTGGTAATGATAAGGTATGATAAGGAATTAGTCTTCCTTGAGGCTATAGTGACCTTCGTGTACAGTTATTGTAATGAAACGGTTATATTTTTTTCGGGAAATGATTTAAATAATTTTGTCTCTCAGAAAATTTGGCGAATATTGGAGAACAAAGTGTTTTATATATGTTCTCTTTATAATAACAGATATTCAATGATACAAGAATAAGTACCGTTCCACTTCCGTTCCCCACTTTCCACCGAATTTGAGGCATTGCGTTTTGAATGGTGGAACTCAACGCCGCGCTTTGCCTTATTACCAGAGCGAAAAAATGAAACATTAAATAATTAAATTGAAAATATTAAATATTTCATTTCCTCGACTGGGGATCGAACCCAGAACCTGTCGATTACAGTCACACTCTTGTGCCGCTGCGCCACGACAGGCCTATAGTTAAGTAAATATATTAAAGTAAATTTGTGCGCAAACATCGAAAATATTTTTTTATCATTGTAACTAGGAAATTGGTGAGCGAAGTGAGCTGCTGATGATACTCCAAAAACAACTTACAATCAGAAATTCTGCCGAAGCCGGCTGCGATTGCGCGTTCCCCGACATAGTCCAAGTTGAGCAGCTGTCCGGAAGGGAGGGCGATGTTTCTGATGATATCTGTAGGAGAGAGACCATTGAGAATTAATTGCTTAAACTTTCAAAGACTTTCAACAAGCTTAGCAAACAATGTTGAACTTTTAACTGGATAAGACTTAGTTATGTTAGATATAATCAATCGTAAAAAAAAGAGTGAGGCCTATCGTGGCGCAGCGGCACAAGAGTGTGATTGTAACTGACAGGTTCTAGGTTCGATTCCCAGTCAAGGAAATGAAATATTTAATATTTTCAATTTAAATATTTAATGTTTCATTTCTTCGCTCTGGTAATAGGGCAGAGTGCGGCGTTGAGTTCCGCCACTCAACACGCAATGCCTCAAATTCGGCGGAAAGTGGGGAACGAACATGGAACGGAGTGTCATAACACTAGGTTTCACATTCGTTCCCTCTGCCTACCCTGCCTAGTGAGGGATACAGCGTGAAGCTGAAAAAAAAGTAAAAAAAAAATATTTCATTAAAGTGCTTTTTTAAATATGCTATAAATGATCATAAACTTACTGCTATATGCTACAAAGGGAATAGTAATGACAGCCACGTCGTTGTTAAGATTATTGAAATTGTAGCTGGCGTGAACTTGAACATTGCTGGTAGTCACCCTTTGACCTCCAGAGAACAAGTTGGTAGAGCCGAGGACTACCGTGAGCTGCCTGCCCTGGTTGCTGCGGTCTCTCCAACAGTGAGCTGCGGTCACCAGCCGTGTGTTGGACAGCAGAGACGATCCACACATGGACGTTCTTCCTGATGTAAGAGTTACGAGAAGACCACCCTGGATAGAGAATATGTATATTATATATGTCTAATGATAATGTTTCCCAAACAGATAATATTTGCTAATTTCAAATAAAAAAGACGAAATATGCTTTGTTATATTGTATTACAAACATCCTTACACATAAAAAAATTTTTTTTTAGCTTCACGCTATATCCCGCACGAGGCAGGGTAGGCAGAGGGAACCCGGGAACCTAGTGTTAAGACACTCCGTTCCACTTCCGTTCCCCACTTTCCGCCGCATTAGAGGCATTGCATGTTGAGTGGCGGAAGTCAACGCCGCACTTTGCCTTATTACCAGAGCGAAGAAAATGAAACATTAAATATTTAAATTGAAAATATTAAATATCTCATTTCCTCGACTGGGGATCGAACCCAGAACCTGTCGGTTACAGTCACACTCTTATACCGCTGCGCTACGACAGGCCATAAAAAATACCTTAATTAAAATAAAAAACTGAACTTAAATAAAAATATACTTTGTATATTACATATATTGACGGATATCTCTTAATTTATTGGATGGTTCTGGTTCTTACTACACACTTCAAAAGATCCTAGCTAGGACAAGTAGATCTTCACATTTTGTTCATTATAGGATTCAATTTATTATTGATAAATGAAGATATTTTGTGCCGCTGCGCCTGTCGTGGCGCAGCGGCACAAGAGTGTGACTGTAACCGACAGGTTCTAGGTTTGATCCCCACTCGAGGAAATGAAATATTTAATATTTTTAATTTAAAATATTTAATGTTTCATTTCTTCGCTCTGGTAATAAGGCAAAGCGCGTCGTTGAGTTCCGCCACTCAACACGCAATGTCTCAAATTCAGCGGAAAGTGGGGAACGGAAGTGGAACGCAGCGTCTTAACACAAACATATTTTTACAAGTAGATATTTTTTTAACTTTTCCCTTTCCGTGTACCTCGGAGATAATCAAACCTTTTGACTAACAGACGCTTGGAAAGTTCCATTTCAGACCTACCAACCTAGGAAGATAAATTACCTTCTTCCTAATAGATCCTCGACAATTTTAAGTGACAATGCTACCTTACTTTGTATTTACGGTCGAAATTATTATACATGAATTTAGAGTATTCGTTAGAATTCGAGTGATTACCAAATGTGGATTTGATCCCAGCGATGCCAGTTGTCCTCCAATAATTCTGGCGCCATCGAAGTCTTGAGCTGCTTCAGCATTCCGCAGACGCTCAGCAGTCGGGATGCCGACAGTCTCGTGGTAGTCCAACGTTATAGGTTCAAAGACGCCCCTAGCATTGACCAGGGTCAAGCCGAGTATGAATAGAAATAACTTCATGTTGATTAAACGTAATTGTGATTATACAAATTATGTCGAGCCAGTATTTATATTTGTATAGGATTATAGTTATTTGGGTATGGTAAGGAGTTTTTGAAAACTACCGACAAGAATTCATCTTCTAATAAAATCTTTTAATAAGTAAATATTTTTTGTAAGTTAATATATTATTTCAATTATTCTCATGGTGCAGCGCCACAGCAAGTTCAATGGTTATAATATAATAATAATGGTTATGGATACGTTTCCTGCTGCATGGTGTTATTTATTTTCATTTCTTCTGTTTCTGCTTCGTCAGTCTTAACAGTATCTCACCTCACCCCAACTCCACTAATAGGGCAAGTTACCTGTAATGGACTCCCTTAATCTATCACGAATCAGAGTCGCCTTTCTTTGTTTTATATATATTTATCCTTAGCTTCACGTTGTATCCCGCACATGGCAGAGTAGGCAGAGAGATCTTGGGAACATAGTGTTGAAACACTCCGTTCCGTTTCCCAATCTCCGCCGAATTTGGGACATTTCGATTTTGGGAAAGCCGCGCTTTGCCTTGTTACCAGAAAGAAGAAAAGAGAATATTAAATATTTAAAATTGAAAATCTTAAATAATTTATTTCTTCAAGTGCAGATTGAACCCATATATAACCAATTGCGTTTAGAGTCACATGCTCGTGCCGCTGCGACTCTTCGTCTTTCTTTTGAGATATTATACCCTAAAATAACATTAATTTTTATTCATTTTCTGTTACTTAACTGACCAATATATCTTAAATTTAATTATACATATAACTACTTGCGTTTTTAGTACGAACACTTCATTATAACAAAAACAGTTATCTATAGTAAAACAAATAGGCTGATGATAAAACATCACATTTTCATATACGAGTATGTTCATTTAATCAAAAAATACTTCTTTTTTTTTCTTTTTTTTATACCTGACTTTAAGATCCGGAACCCGTCAACTAATAGTTTAGCTGAACTTGGACGGGTCCGTGTAGTAAGTGTTATCAATTCGATAATCGGATTTTTAACTATTATTGATAAAAAAATGTAGGTCAATTTAGTTAACAAAGGTTACACGAAGGACTTCACAAGTACATAGGTTAAATTAGTTTAGCTGTTACTTTATTATAATATATATATATATATATATATATATATATATATATATATATATATATATATATATATATATATATATATATATATATATATATATATATATATATATATATATATATATATATATATATATATATATATATATATATATATATATATATATATATATATATATATATATTCATTCTATTAACATACTAAAGAAATGTTCAGTGGTTAAACAAAGATTAAAATATTTTTTTTAAAAACTCTGGGATCTGAACCCGCGCCTCTTGGTAACCATCCAAGAGCTCTGACCAACTAAATCATACGTTCTCATCTAACTTTGACATTTTTATATGATTGTTGTATGTTTTTTATGTTACTCTCTCACACAGCTTCACGCTGTAGCCCGCTCATAGCAGGGTAGGCAGAGGGCTTGGGAACCTAGTGTTAAGACACTCCATTCCACTTCCGTTCCCCACTTTCCCCCGAATTTGAGGCAATGCGTTTTGAGTGGCGGAACTCAACGCCGCTTATTTTTGTTATTATTATCAAATCTACTTTTATTTTATCTTATACGTGATTTTACTATGTTAAAATAAAAAATATATATATTTACCAGACTTTGCAACAAAACTAGTAAAGAGACTAGGATCTCGAGATTGCTTCGACAATTATCAAATAAGTAAATGATGGCATTCGGAAATAGTGCTGAGAGAAATCATAATTAAACCGAATCTTTACAAAAATATATATAGACAAAATCGTGGCAGCAGTTAGTTATAGTATTTATCTATTTAATTATCGTGTCTCAGTGGACCAGCTCAAGCAATATGTGACGTATCTAATCGTGTAGTCTATCAAATAATGACCATAAATAACAAAATATGACAATTTAAACTAATATCGAATATATTTAAAAATAAAACAAGAAATAAATTTGCAACAAAAAACATTAATATTTATTATTTCTCAATAATCCCGTCCTGGACGAGCCCTTCGGGTCTGTCGTTCCTGTAAATCAGTTTTTAATTATTAAGAACACGTTCAAGTTGTTTTTGTGTGGATCGTGACGTAAGATCTTCAAATATTTGTGAATATCAAATGTATGTTGTTCGTCTGTACTGCATTTGAGTTTCAGAAATTTCATATCTATATTACACAAGTTTTCGTTTGCTAGTGATGTAAAGGATCTTTCTTTACCGTTCTCCAATTTATGGTTAACATCCTCGTTCTCAAAATGCTCGCCACCTAACGTGACTACCGGTTCCGGTTCCGGTTCTTTTTCCGGTTGGTTTTCTATATGATGTTCCCTTGAATGCTCATCTTCGTTTTCATAATAATTTTTTCTTGTTTCTTTAGCATCATTACTTTCGTGGAGTTCTTCATTCGATTCATCTACATGTTCCGGTGCTTTCTTAAAGACATTTTCTAAGTTTCTTACATAAGATTGTCTAAAATTTGATATAATTTGCTTTTCAGCCTCATTATTTTCGTACGGAGGATTACTTCTAATGTGAGAATCATTAATGACATCGTGTGTTTTACTTTCAGTAGTATTATCGTTCGCTGTCCTATGAGACACGTTGCTTTCATTTTTAAGTTTTAAATTATGCAAATCAGTTTTGGCCGCAACAATGATAGCGACGGGAACATCTTGGCTCATGTCCTGTAGTTCTGGTGGAATTGTAAATTTCTTATTCCATCTTTGGTTGGTCTTAACTGGAAACACTTTGAAGATTCTTCTCCCACGGGTCGGTTGGTCGTTGTCTGTTAATTCTTGATAAGATAATTTTCCCGTTGAGTTTCTATTTTTCTCTGTGAGTGTATCATTTCGTACATAATTTTCTATCGATACAAGGTTGATGCATAGTCCCGAGACGAATTGTAAAAGAAATAATGCTGGAACAAAAAATGTACTAAAATATTTCTTAAAAAATGGGGTCCATCGGGGACACAAGTATATGACTATAAACGTGACAGGTTGTGGGTTGAACCAGACTTGAGGAAATGTGATATTCTATAATTAAATGTTTAATGTTTTTTCCCTCTGGTAACAAGGCGAATCGTGACGTTAAGTTCCACCACTCAACGTGCAATGCCTCAAATTCGGCCGAAAGTGAGGAACAGAACAGAGTGTCTGCACACTAGGTTCCCAAGTCTTCCCTCTGCCTACTATGCTAAATGATATTACGGGATACAGTGTGAAGCTGATATCGGTCTAAAAGAGCATGTAAAATTTATGCAGAAAATAAAAAAATATATTATTATCATTATATAACTTTCGTTTTTATCTTTTTGATTAATTATATTAATCATATTCCGCACATAAAAAGGTACACGGACGGAACCCGGGAACTTAGTAATAAGACACTTCATTCCTCATTTACAGTTCAATATTGTAGATATGATATGTTAATTGGTGGAAATCAACTCTTCTTCTTTTTCAACGCGTTTTCTTATTAGTACGTACTTGAGTGAGGAAATGTAAATAATTATTTTTGTAAGCATCACCCAGGCTCGAATCCACAGCAGTTAAATGCTGACACTTCCGTTTTTCACTTTCTGCTCATCAACATTTTCTGCCAATTTCGAGGAAATACTTGCTAATTGGCGAAATTCAACGCCGCGTTTTGCCTATTTATCAAAGTATAGAAAAAGAAACATTAAATATTTCACTTCTTCGAGAGGGGATCGAACTAATCACCTGTCACATTTACAGTCACACGTTTGTACCCCTTTCTTTTGATGTTTAAATACATCTCTTAGCTTCACGTTGTATCCCGCGTAAAAACACTTACTTACTTACTTACTTCACGCTATATCCCTAGCGGGTTAGGCAGAGAGAACGGAGCGACAAACGGTACGTAAAGATACAATATTAAATATATAACTACTTACCGAGTACCATATCCATCTTGGTTTTCCAACTGAGAGTCTTTTCCTTTAACTCTTCTTATATATTCTCTTACACTAAGGCATTAATTATCGTTATTCGCTTCGCTTCGCCCGCGTGAGACACGCCTCGTTAATTTTTAATTTCTATAATGAACATGTCAAAACATTCTGTTAACTAATTTAATTTTATCAGAGACCGTCATGGCTTTGTGGTGGACGACGTTGGACTCTAAATTTCGTGCCCCTGGACTCGAATACCACTCGTGGGAAAATATTTTTTTTATTGTGCGGTGTTGAGTTCCGCACATAACTACACGATATTTCCAAAGTCACTACTTTACGGTAAAAACCTTAATGCTGTTTTTGGTATTTTCGAGCTGTTATATAATTTATTGATTCATAGCGACCATCTTGTATTAGCGATTTATGAAAGACTTTAAGGCATTATTACTATTTTTTAAAGTGTTATTCCACACTTAGGACAGCAAATACTGAACTTAAATTTAAAAAGCGTATAAAAATTTTGAACGAAGCAGGATATGAACAAATACTATTTCTTTCAAAATTTTTATACGCTTTTTAAATGTAACTTTAGGACTTTAAGTCAATTATCTCGAATAATTTCATATTAAACATTTTTTATTTCAGCTTCACGCTGTATCCCGCACATGGCGGGTTAGGCAGAGAGAACTAAAAAAAAAAAAAGATTGCCAAGGTTCATAGCGACAGGTTGTGGGTTCGATCCACACTCGAAAAAATGAAATACTTTAATTTCTTCGTTCTCTTAACGAGACAGCGCAGCGTTTTGTTTCCAACCAACACCCAACGAGTCAAGATTTTGCCGAAAAGAGGGGAACTAAATTGTTTAAATGAAAACGGAATGTTTTAACATTAGGTTCCCAAGTTCCCTCTGCCTACTTAATTACGGTTGGGCAAAACAAATAAAACAAATTTATAGTGTGGTAACTTGAAATAGAAGATTTATTAGGGTAAATAGAGACTATATTACATGTATTATCACCAATGCTTACACTATGTACTAGATAATTGTTATTGAAGAACTTTGGAAGAATGCTAGAGCTATTTCTGGAGGTAACCCCAAAACAATCCATCCTCCGAGGTATAGGTGACCTTGAGGTTTACCTCAAGGTAACAACAAGTTTACCTCAAGGTTACCTCAAGGTTACCTCAAGGTTACCTCAAGGTTACCTCAAGGTTACCTCAAGGTTACCTCAAGGTTACCTCAAGGTTACCTCAAGGTTACGTCAAGGTTACCTCAAGGTTACGTCAAGGTAACCCCAAGGTTATCTCTAAGGGTGGGTTGAGGAATAATATACTCTGAACGTAACGTTTTAAGGTTAATATTATGGCTTAGGTTTGAAAATTATGGAGGTGCTCCCAGAGGTATCCACTTCATGTAACCTCTTATATTGAGCGTAGTGTTTAAAGTTTAACATCACTCTTCAATATAATGAAAGTAACTCCTAAAGATAACCAAACACTTTAGGAAAGTACTTATATATAAAATTAAAGATCTTTTTTAGTATAGGTTACTCCTAGGGGTTATACCCTAGGAGTTATCCCCTAGGGGTTATACCCTAGGCGTAATCCCTAGGGGTTATATTACCAATAATTATTTATTATTATTTATAAATAAGTTACCTTAGGGTTACCTCTAAAAGTAGCACTTCAGGGTAACCTTATAAGTATTTTTATTTCTACTTATTATAAGAAGTTTTTTATATCATAATTATAATTATAAGGGAAAAATTCAATAAACATACATTTGTAAATAAAATAATTTAATTGACAGGTCATATAAGATTGAGCAATTGAAGTTAAAATAAAGTCATATTTACTTTAATATTTATTTCGGTGACAAAATAAAATTTTGCTTTCTTTAGGGCAACTAGTGTAACATTTCACTGCTTTAATAGTAAAATGTACTTGTTGTATATGACACATGTGTCATGACACAGGCCACATTGTACATGCGGGCAGTAACTATGACACCAAGTACAATGGTTCTAAATGATTGATTTGATGTAATATATTTTAGCAGAAAAAACTTAGAAATGGAAACAAATATTTGGAAATATTAATATTACTATAAATTCTAAAAACCTTTTTTATAATTACTTTTATATATTTATGCAATATTTTTTTTCAGCTTCACACCCTCCCAGTAAAGAAACTGCAGGGAACCTGGGAACCTAGTGTTAAGACACTCCGTTACGTTCCCAACTTTCCGCCGAATTTGAAGTATTGCATGTTGAGTGTCGGTAATATATGTAAGTGATGTAATATTTATATTCAATACTATATATTTTACTGTACTGTCGTAAGGTATCTATTAAGGCTTTAAATTATGTGCTAATTTATCAAAATCTTCTCGATAATTACATATAAGACGCACCGAACTCAATTTACGGAAAAAAATCAATTTAGGGAATAGTCTAAACTCCATCAAAATATGTTAATTTTTTCTAAATAACTGCTAAATGCCTGTTGAGTTGTCTACAACTTTCTGAATGATATGTTAGGAATTTTTTTTTAGGATATCCAGGTAATAGCTCCACCAACCAACTCAAAAACACCAGGGTTTTTGAGTTGGTTTTATTGTTTTGTATTACTTTTTACTATCATAATGTTTTTATTTGCTTAGTTAACTTTGATGGCACGGCAGTGTAATCGCCAAGTCGGGTAAATATTAGAAAACATATTGCTGTGACAATATTTTTTAAACGATTATTCAAGTTTAAATAAATCTTCTTAACAGACACAAGGTTCTGTTTTTAAAGTTTTACGGGGACGGGATACTAAAATCAATTGTCAGGCCCGCCGCAAGCGGGCGTGCAAGGCGTGCACGGCACACGGGCGGCACGTCCATGGGGGCGGCAAACCGAGCGATTCGTCATCGTCACGTCATATTCAAAGTTCTTTTCTTATTAAATAGTTATCTCACTTACATCATAAGATATGTCATGGCATGGAAAGACAGTGTACCGTCAGCGTACAGCATCTAAAGTTTAAGGACAATTCAAGAAGTAAATCAGGCTTTGTCGGTATTGATTTGTTTAATGTAGTTGTTGCATTTTACAGATAATTTGAATAATGATCCATAAATCCTATTGCAATATCTTTTTGCCATCTGTTTGTGAGATATGGCTCCATAAACAAGCAGTAGCTATGCGGTCAAGATATCTTTGTATAAATTACATGAAAGTTCAGCCATGTAGTTTATACAAAGATATATACATATGTATTTTTTATAATAATGGGACTTTTATCAAATTACATTCATTCATGTAATTTGATAAAAGTCCCATTATTATAAATACGAGTAAATACAGCAAATTTCTTGAAATTTCTTGAAATTTAATTTCACCAATTGGCAAATAGTAGATTACTGAAAGGTTCAGTCGACCAAAGTTACCTTCCACCACAACAATCGTAACCTGGATGTGCTTTGTCCTATACTCCGGGAGCACTTGATGTTTCATAGAATTTCTTATTACAATGGCTGTTACTGTATGTCCCGTCCCATCTGAATAATAAGTCACGTTAGTTAATGTTTCTAAAAATTTCTGAGTCATTCTTGTTCGAAGCAAAACCATTAATATTCCAGGTCGCCATTATTAGGGCAGACATTTTGATATTGTTTCAACAATGGTGACTATGAGGCTCATAAAAGTGCTCAAATGTTGTAAAGATCATGTCGAATTCTTCCGTATGTTTGAGTAGCAGTTCTTCTGTTTTAATGTTTACACCGGTTGTAGTTGTTGGGTTATTTCTATTATTTTTCAGTATATCAGAGTATAGTTGTTCTTCCTACAATTCTTCAGGATGTGGTCGTGTAACTAAGGGGATAGTTTTGGTTGGCACTTTTCGTATTTTGCCGCTGAGTCAATACTCAGCGTTCAATGGTGTCCTGCTATGTAACTTTTTAGGATAGTTGGCCGAAAGTGCTCCTCGGCAGAGAACACATTGTGCTGGTGTGTTACGTTCTTTCTTTGGGCAGTCTGTTGTATCATGTCCCTGGGCGCATTTAACTACTACGTGATAGGACATGCAGTAATTCTTGGAGTGGTCTTATTGTTGGCATCATTAAAATTGCGGTTGTGTTTTTCATTTTGTTTGGATCTTCGATTGTGACAGACTGGTGGCAGATATATTTAATATCTTTCATTTTTGTATTGTTAGCTCTGGTTTCGATATTAACAAAAAAGTTGAGGTACTCCTAGTCCAAATTTTGAGTTGATAATTTACCAAAGACTTTGTTTCCAGTCTTTTCGATTGCTTCAACAGTTGCACTATGTGTAGTAGAGTAGATTTTTACAACTATTCTCTAGTAGCGTTGATCTTTTAAGTTAACAATGTGTCCTAAAAGTACTTTATTTCGAACTAGTGTCGTTTTTGTATATCGCTGTGTCTACACAAGTTATTCTTAATTGGTTTCTGTTGTGTATTTCCGCAGCATCTTTGGGATCAAGGGGTAACCTGTTAAATCTATTACTTGTTGTGATTTTTATGGTGAAGGCTAGTTACTGCCTTTTTCGCTTCTGATTTTTATCTACAGAGACTTTTAGTCAGTCTGGTTGATCGGACTAAAGGATGTTTCTTCTGTAGCATTGAATTTACTGTTGCTGCCTGGGGTATGCTCCGAACGACGACCTTCTCGATCTTGTGAACAGATTAGGGTGGAATGCCAGTTGAACAAATCGTTTTACAGTAGCAGTCTCTCGTACAGGAGCCTGGTACTCACTTCTGCAATCTTCAGTATCAGATTTCGCACAACGAGGGCCGGATACCTCATGGCACCGGGGGTTGGCCGGATCGCATGACAAATCATTTTCCTTATTATCCATAATTTCATAAAAAGAAGGTCGGAGGGGAGCAGGAAGTGTTCCTGCCCTCGGTGTTTTTGAAGAGATTTGGACGCTTATAGTCTCCGATGGACAGTTTAATGGGTCACATAACCACCGCCCGCCAAAATGACTATACCAAATTTATTGGATTGATAATACTATGATTTTACATTTCAGTAAACAAAATTTGTATGAATAAAAATCATTTTTTTATATTTAGTTAAGATGTTTTTCTCTCAGCATATGTAGTAATAGGGCGGCACAGTCGGTATTGCACGCGGGCGCTCAAACACCTAGCAGCGGCCCTGCCAATTGTATTTCTATTAAGTAAACAAAAAATAAATTGTAAATAAAAATTGTATTTAATTGTAATTTAAATGGATTTTTCTTTGTTATTTTTCTATGAATTTAAATAATTTATGTTAAAAAAAACATTAAAATATTGTTTCAAGGTCTTTTAGAGCACTTCATATTAAATTTATAAAATACTCTCCATAATTATAATTCAATTATATAGTTATATAAAGTTAAGTTTTTCATAATTATTTATAATTAGTTATATTAATTTATTCAATTTGAAAATATTGTTAATTGAAATTGCTTGTGTCAAGTTAATTTTACTTATTCTAAATATTTTATTATCTACTTTATTATCGTATTTGGCATTTCATAGAGAAGCAAAGTGGAAGAATATTACTCAGAAACAGTAATGAATAACAAGAGAAAGTGAAAATTAAAAAAAATATTTGAGATCACAATGTGGTTGGAAACACAAGTTTAAAAATGAAAGTTGATAATATTTCTAGTCAAATATAAATACAATTTTGAAAATCATATAAATAGTTAAAACATTTTTTAAAAAATAATTCTCTATGATTCTATGAAAATCGTAATTGCATCTAAATCTAAATATTAAATAGTAAGAGCATCATTTTGGACCAAAATTTGAAAGTTTGAAACTACAATTATTATTAAATCTAGAAATTTTTCGCAATTTCTCAACGACAATGACAAAATATGTTAATTTAAGCGAACTTTACGTTTTATATAATAAGTATTATAATATTGACTTTAATATATATTTTTAAAGATTTGTTAAAGGACAGTGTACGATATACGTACAAATAATAGGCTACTTAACTCATGTCTAATTCCATTAATGAAGTTAGTATTTTCTATTGAAATTTGGCTTAAATAAACAAATTATTAGTATTTTAGTCATTACAAAGACAAGATTACTTACTCACTCACTCACTCAGCTTCACGCTGTATCCCGCACGCACGTGGCAGGGTAGACAGAGGGATCTTGGGAACCTAGTGTTAAGACACTCCGTTCCACCTCCATCCCCCCCTTTCCACCCAATTTGAGGCATGGCGTGTTGAGTGACGGAACTCAACGCCGCGTTTTGTCTTGTACCAGAGCGAAGAAATAAAAACATTAAATATTAAAATTGAAAAGATTAAATATTTCATTTCCTCTAGTGCGGATCAAACCCAGAACTTGTCGGTTACAGTCACACGCTTGTGCCGTTGCGCCACGACAGGCCTCACAGGATTACTTAAAAACATATAATTTTAAAAATACTTTTATGTAGATAATGTTAAACGCTATTGGCCATGATATAAAAAGCAGTATGCAGAAACTTTAATGTAAAACTATTCATGTTAGTTTACTATTTGTATGACGTCAGAACATGGACCATTTGTAAACTGACACTGCATTTATGAAGATTACAGTTTTCATTACAGGTTTTTAATATTTAAGGTGTCAAATATTATCTGATAGCGTATCAGGCTAATATTTTAGAACAACAGTTATATAAATTTAAGATTCATTTAAAAAAAGAGTTAAGTAGCCTATTGTTTGATGATTTCAAAGAGTTATAATCAGAACAAGCATAACATTTTTGGTTTATGTTAACAAGAAATAACATTTTGTGCCGAGAAAATGTGAAATTCATCTAAAATACTTAATTTTAAAGGTTTTGAAGAAATTTTAAAAGTGTTATGTCTTTACAATACCGTAGAAGAAGAAGAAAATTACTACCGTGGAGAGGAAAGGAGTACCGTCTCCTGTTTGAAAAAGTCTCCATTAAAACAGATAAAAATTAATGTGAAACAGCGATACTAACGATAAATTCAAGGAAACGCGGCCCATCCTTTAAACGTTCGAACTAATTTCAAACATTTCATTTATTTCATTATCAATAAAAATGTAAGTTATAAAAACTCAGTATATCACACGTTTTGTATAGCTCAGTTCATATAATAGGCTTATTAACTTAAATGTCATAAATATTATTTATGGACACTTTTTCAGCTAAATCCTTACATGAGATGGTGCTCCTTGCCTCTGACCTTGTAATTAGAACATATTCTACTGTAGAAGAATAGAATTATTATTATGATAATATCTGTATGTCTATTTATATTTATATTAAAAAGCTCGAATAATCTTGAAAGCTACTAAATTACGATTACCATTTTTTATTTAACATTACTTTGCTAAATCAGAAATCACCTAGAAAAAAAATAAGCAAGAACGAATTAATAAATAAATTATTTATTCACTCTTTCATAATTAAAAAACAATTTTGATGTAATTGATTCAATATTGAATATCAAGTGCACGGCAGTGTGCGAGCCAAGTTAGAAGAAATTCTATCTCTGTTTTCCTACATATTGTATTGCAAAGACATATATCCATTCAAATGCTAACGAGGCATACATTATAAGTAAATTTAAAATGTTACTCGAGTACTTAGAGTTAGAAAAATATTAAAATTTCTTATAGAATTTAAAATGCAAGCAGACATTTAATTTTAATTTGCGCCTCTTGGAATCTTTCAAATTCCAAATAAGTTACACTTTCCAAGAGGCACAAGTTCAAATTAAGTTAATCATAAAGAATTTTAATATTTTTTTGTTTTTTTAAATGTTTAAAGCACGACGTTGATCCCGAACAGTTGGAGTCACTTTATCGTTGCGTCCTGCTTGTTTTCCGTTTCGCCTTTCTAGGTGCAACTTCGTCAGTTACCTGGAATTATATAATGTCAATCTCACTCAAGGTAGTGAAATATTTAATATTTTTAAATTAATTAATAGTACGGTTTTAGCTCTTCGTCCTGGTTAAAACGCGGCGTTGAATTTTGCCACCCAACACGCAATGCCTCAAATTCAGCGATAAGTGTAAAACAGAATGGAGTGTCATAACGATGTTTCCTCTCTCTACCCTGTCATGTGCGGCGTGCAGCGTAAACTTTCCATTCCACAAGATCTTGCACTTCTACTGACTGAGAATGGTTATGGCGTACAAGCGTGTACCAAGGTAACCCACTTGAGAAAATGAAACATTTAATATTTAAATCAAACAAACATATATGTACATATAACATTTTAAAAATCATTGTTATACTATATACTATTATATTAATAAATGCTTCAATATTATTTTCGTCCACAAGTCGCAGGCAACGATTAGTTCCAAATGTATGATATATACGCAGGCAACACTAGCATACCGTAGCTGTGATTCTGACGGGCACGGGCGGCGCCGGCGACTGAGTCGAACTCGACGAGGCTTGAGAGTCTTGTCTGGAAATAAACAGACACAAAACTTATGTCATGCTGAAACAGTAACTCTATTTATGATAATATAATTTATAATTAATATTTAGTGGTGTAATGAGTTGGTAATTCAGTTCTGCCACTCAACTCGCCTAAACTCAATAATTGAACAAATAGTAAAGAACGGAACTATCTTATTGGGAACTGTTCCACTGCACTACATCGGCTTTTATTGCTTTATTTATAGCTTTACGTTATGGACGAGGAGGAACCTGGGAAGCTATTGCTAAAATTCTTCTTCTCGTTTTCCACCAACAGAGTATTAGAACTCAAATTGAGTGGCAGAACTGAAAGCTGCACTTAATGTCGTTGCCAGAGCTGGTGAATGAAAATATAATTTCAATCTCCGATTTTGAATCAGAGTTACAGTTTGTTGTATTTACAGATTTACAGTCACGCTCTCGTGGACCTACGCCAAGACAGGTTCTATATGTGCTTTATTTATTGATCTAAGATTGTTCTATATAATACTGATTTCAATACTCACCTCCTCATCCTCGGTGGAGGCGGAGGTGGAGTCCTCGACGGTGAATTGGTCAAGATCGACTTAGGCAGTATTTTAGCGACCACCCGACCGCTCGTCGCTGAACTCGACTTAGATAAGGAGCCTTTATCCTTATCAGATTCCGCTTTATCAGTTTTGATTGTGTTTATAGATGCCGTAGATATTGTACGAGATTTATCTGTTTTGGAAGATTTGTAGTCGTCTAAGTTGGTCGAGCGCGTTTCGTTTCCATCTAGGGTTGTGTCTGTTTCGACAGCTACTGAAAAACGGTTAATTATTTTGTTTTCAGCCTCACGCTGTATTCCGATACTTCAGAGCAGGCAGAGTGAACTTGGAAACCCAGTGTCAATGCCGCATTTTGCCACGTTACCAAAGCGAAGATATAAAAATATAACGTGCTAAATTTCCTTGAGTAGGGATCGAGGCCACAACTTCTCGCATTTACAACCGCACGCTTGTGCCCCTACGTCACGACTGGCCTAATCAGTCCTCAGTAGATCTTAGATGGAAGTCTTAGGATTTTTGTGAAGAGGCCGTGAATGACGAGTGGCGGAACTTAACGCCGCGTTTTGCCTTATTATCAGAGCGAATAAATTAATAAATTTTAATATTCCATTTGAAAATATTAAACATTTCATTTCCTCGAGTCTCCAATCGTACCCACAAACTCGTTTATAGTCACACGCCACGACAGGCTTCAACATGAAAGACTTCTTCTTCTCTCTTTTAAAATACATAGATACGTACTAGCGTCGAGGTTCGCTTCGGATCACAACACCGTGTCGAGCGCGTCCAGCGAGCGCAGCAGGGCGGGGTCGCGTGAGCACCACACCGCCAACTCCTCGCGCGACACGAGACCGTCCGCGTCGGTGTCCATCAACTGAGGTACAACATACAGACACACAAACAATATTTATATATCTAGTGGTACACACAAACGCTAAACATATTGAAAACTTAATTTTTATCATGCGAGTATTATATATTAGCGACCGCCCGCCTTGCCCGCTTGAGTAACAGTATTTTAATTACTTTCTTGTTCTAGTAAAAACAATAAAATTTTCAAGAAAATATCAATATAAAACTAAAGTTCAGCTAAATTAATAAAAAAAAACTGTAGCAATTTAGTCAAACTAAATATTATAAATTGACGATACTTTTTATATATCAACCGAATTAAATAATACAAATACTAAATGTTGAAGGAAGGTTGCCACAATATTATAGTAAAAACTGCATATAAATCGGGTTAGCCGTTTCTAAGATTAACGTCTAAAACCGCACAGACAATCTTTTAAAAATCACCATTTTGTTGCCATATAACATAAATAAACGTCCCGTATAAGATGTTATTTAATATATCTTCCATGAACAGACAGAGATCAGTTACAGATCTTCAGACTAAAATTGACTCAGACTTGAAAAGAACCGGCGCTGAAAACTGAGCGGGACTATTCTTTATTTTTAATCAATTATTTCAAATATTAATAATATATTAATGAGAGACTTCCTAATTACTTACATGGAAGATCCTATCAACATGGTCCTCAGCAGCGGCCTTGTGGACCGGAGGAGCAGCAGCCCTCCCCAGCAGCTCATACACGGCGCGCACCACAGATAGCATCTCAGACCGGGAGATACGCCCGTCTCCATCCACGTCGTATAGCGCGAACACCCAGGAGAGCTTCTCCTGCCGCGAGCCTCGAGCTACCCGGGATAATGTATCCAAGAATTCCTGGAAATTACAATATTTTACTTTATTTGTATGTTGAGGCCTGTCGTGGCACAAGCGTGTGACTGTAACCGACAGGTTGTAGGTTCCATCCCCACTCGAGGAATAAAATATCTAATATTTTCAATTTAAAAGCTGTTACAAGGCGAAACGCGGCGTTGAGTTCCACCACTCAACACGGAATGCATCAAATTGGGGGAAAGTGGAGAAGGGAAGTGGAACGGAGTATCTTAACTCTATTTATCCAAATTCCATCTATCTACCCTGCCATGTGCGGGATACAGCGTGAAGTATTTGTGTATCCTGCTAATAAAGGATAAGCAGACAAAACGTAGTGTTAAGTCATTCTGTACACGCAAAATCTCTTTTTGAGCCATTGTGTGTCGAGTAGACTTGTGTCGATCATTGATTGTTCGAATCAAATGATTGCAATCACGAGGAGCGCGTGAATGATTATATCAGTATTAACGTAATGACCCGATCCTACTCTAAAATCAATCTAGGAATGCTTATAATGGCTACAGTTAGATATGTTATAATAATTTTTGTCCTTCGTCTTTTAGAAAGAACACAGTTGGTTTTATTTTTTTTACAGAGCATATCATTGGCAGGGTTCAATATTTTGGACATGACTCATTCACTCACTCAGCTTCACGCTGTATCCCGCACATGGCAGGGTAAGCAGAGGGAACTTAGGAACCTAGTGTTAAGACACTCCGTTCCACTTCCGTTCCCCACTTTCCGCTGAATTTGAGGCATTGCTTGTTGAGTGGCGGATCTCAACGCCGCGTTTTGCCTTGTGCCAGAGCGAAGAAATGAAAACATTAAATATTTAAATTGAAAATACTAGATTTTTCATTTCCTCGAGTGGGAATCGTACCCACAACCTATCGGTTACAGTCATAAGCTTGAGACGCTGTGCCACGACAGACCTCAACTATTATAAGCTTAGCAGCGACTAAAAGCCATTTATCCCACGTTCATAATATTCATGATCAAGCTCAGCAAAACGCGAATGTTACAATCTTTTTCGACTCCATCAATACAATCAATCAAAAGATCGAGTGATATGAACCAGCTCACGCAAACAGACGATCAAGATCGATTTCAATCATGTTCCCAGTTGAGGGTAAATGATTTGTTTTTCCCTCTACTGCTCCGCGTCTGAACACGCGATGTGTGGAAACTGGTGTCGTTATAGGAACATAGTGTCTTAACACTAAGTTCTCTTAGCTTCACGTGAAACGTGAAGCTGGAAAACAATGTATAAATAAATACCGTATGGAAAAATATCCCTTTATCGTGACACACAGACAACGTAACCATAAGTTTTAAATAATAATAAAGTTTTAAATTTTCGTTTAGGAGTTGATTCATATGTTTCCGATACTAGAGTATCGACGAAATTACGTATTTAGACAAAGTTTCTGACACACTGATCAATTTTCTGGACATTTTGTGTCAAGTGACGAAATAAACTATGTCTATGTAAACGGAACGAGAAAAAAGAAAATCTCTCAAAACCATCGTGTTACCGCCATTAAACTTGTTTTTTTTTAAGCAGACAAAGGATACTTTGGAACTTAGTGTTAAGGCACTGTTCCCATTATAACAGTTCCAGTGACGCACTGTTCCCATTATAACAGTTCAAGTGAGGCACTGTTCCCATTACAACACTTTCCGCCGTGTTCTGGAGGCGAATGTTGATGTTGAGCGCTCCATCCCGCGTACCGTACAAGTTTATGCCTCTAATCCACGACAGGCCTAGATTTTATCATTAAAACTGCTTGAAAAAATATCATTTTTCATTAAAAACTCATAATAAAGCCTCAACTTATACTCAATGAACATAACATATGGAGTTTCTTTAGAAATCTTCTTTCAAAGCCTGATGTATAAAGGACTCTTCGATTAGGCATTTGAATAGATCCTCACTAATGTATCTAGCAGTCTCAGGTAAAGAGGCCTAACTTAAACCTAAACCTTTAATATTCTCGCTCTAACCCGCATAAAGCGGGATTGGCATAGAAACTCAAGTCTTAACTATTTTACCACTTTTGGAACTCAATGTGGGTATTTAGTAATAACGTAAATATATTGCTACCGTCGTTGCGCAGCGGCACAGTGTTACTTTTTTTTTTTTTTTTTTTTTTTTTTATGGAAAAGACAAGGCAAACGAGCGCACGGGTCACCTGATGGTGAGTGATCACCGTCGCCCACGGCCCCGTGTAACACCAGGGGAGCTACAAGGGCGTTGCCGGCCTTTAAGGTGGAGGTAGACGCGCTTTTTGAAGGTACCCATGTCGTATCGACCTGGAAATACTGCCGCGGGTAGGTCGTTCCACAAATGTGTGACGCGTGGAAGAAAATTCCTACGAAACCGCACAGTAGTCGAATGCCACGTGTCCAGATGATGTGGATGGTACTTTAGTTTGTGACGTACTGTGCGGTTGGAAAATTCGGCGGCAGGTATCAAGTCAAACAGTTCTCCAGAACACTCCCCGTGATAAATGCGGTAGAGAACGCACAGGGAGGATACGTCTCTACGCAAAGCCAAAGTATCAAGACCCACACAGATCACTGGGTTCCCAACGATTCGAACGGCTCTACGTTGTATGCGATCAAATGGTTCAAGCTGATACTGGGGTGCACCAGCCCAAAGGTGAGAACAGTATTCCATATGAGGCCGCACCTGGGCCCTATACAGGGCTAAACGGTGTTTTGGCGTGAAATACTGTCTCGCTCTGCTGATGACCCCCAGTTTCTTCGAGGCCAACTTGGCCTTGCTTTCCAGATGATCGCGATACTGGCAGTCGTTCGAAAAGCTGAGACCCAATATACTGATACAGGGCGCGGCTTTAAGGGGAGTGTTCTCGAAAACTGGTGATACGACAAATGGGGTTTTTTTAGCGGTTAACGCGCAGACTTGTGTCTTCTGGGGGTTGAAGTGAACAAGGTTCTTTTCACCCCATGCGGAGACATTCTCGAGGGATGCCTCAACGCAGGACACAAGTTGATTTCGGCACTGGTCGACGTTTTCCCGAGAAAGACTTGCATGGCCGGAGTATACAGCGCCCACAGTGCTATCATCTGCATAACAATGTATGTTAGAGTCCTCTAACATGTCATTGATATGCAGAAGAAATAGCGTAGGGGACAGCACGCAGCCTTGGGGGACGCCGGCGTTCACGGGCATGTATTTGGAGCAAAAACCGTCGACAGCGACCTTGATGCTGCGCCCAGTGAGAAAGCTAGCAATCCACTTGCATAAATTCTCGGGAAGCCCGTAAGATGGAAGTTTCGCAAGGAGCGCTCCGTGCCACACACGATCGAAGGCCTTTGCCATGTCCAAACTAACTGCCAGGCCCTCTCCCTTGCTATCAATAGCCGCAGCCCAGCGGTGGGTTAGGTAAACCAGAAGATCACCGGTTGAGCGACCCCGACGAAAGCCATATTGGCGGTCGTTAATCAATCGGTGATCCTCCAGGTAAACCAAGAGCTGGCTATTAATTATGCTCTCCATAATTTTTGAGAGCAGGGAGGTAATAGCAATAGGCCTGTAGTTAGTTGGATCGGCACCATCGCCCTTTTTCGGAATCGGGTGGATAAGAGCGCTCTTCCACGAATCTGGGACTACGCCAACTGAGTAAGAGTGCCGAAATAGACGCGTTAGCACCGGTGTCAGCTCAGGAGCACACGAACGGAGCACAAGAGGAGAAATGCCATCTGGCCCACTCGACTTGTGGATGTCCAAGGAAGACAGAGCTCGCCTAATGGCTTTCTGACTAAATTTAATGTCAGGCATTGAGCTCTGACACCGCGGGATGGTCGGCGGCGTTGTTCCTCGGTCATCCATAGTCGAGTTTGAGGCAAAGAGAGCGCCCAGGAGATCGGCTTTCTCTTTCGCCGTATGGACCAGGATGTCATTTTCTGTGCGTAGCGGTGGAAGCGATGGCCGGCTAAAGTTGCCAAGCGCAGCCTTTGAGAGGGCCCAAAACTGTCGAGTTCCGGACGGATAGCTCTCAAGCTTCTCGCCGATTTTAGCGATGTGCTCGGACCTTGCTCTGGCAATTTGCCACTTAAAGTACCTAGAGGCACGGTTGTACTTTCTTTTTAAGGTTTTCACCTTCGGATCCTTAGTGGCAAGTGCCTTGGCCCAGATTCGATATGCCTCGCGCTTGCCAGAAGCTGCAAGTTTGCAAGACGTATCAAACCAAGGCTGTGACTTGCCACCGATTGGCACTACAGAGCTAGGAATGTAAAGTTCCATACCCTGCAGAACCACGTCGGCGACAGCAGCGGCACTAGCACTAGGATCATCAGAAGAGAAGCAAACCGGCCCCCAGGGATAGGATGAGTAAAACGTACGCATCCCATCCCAATCTGCTGACTTGTAGTGCCAGACGCGACGAGTCGCTGGTGTTCTGCGACTGACGCGGTTAATGGGCACAGCACTCCGTACCAGGCAGTGGTCTGAAGACCCTAGGGGGGGATCGACGACAACCTGGTACTGTTCTGGGTGTGAAGTCAGCAGAAGGTCCAATAAAGAGGCGTTGTGGTTGTCCGCGTCCGGGATTCGCGTAGGCGACTCAACCAATTGGGACAATCCATTCGCCATAGCAAAGTCAAATACAGCCCTCCCCGCGTGGTCAGTGGTGCGTGACCCAAGCCAACTGGCATTATGCGCATTAAAATCGCCAAGTATCACGACCTCTGCGGTGGGCATCTGTGAGAGCGCATCGTCAATAGCCGATTGCATGTGCTCCATGAGCCGATCCGTTTCTGCATTACCACTGTGGGACCTGTACAGGCATGCGTAGATTCGGACACGATCGTCCATGTCCACACGGAGCCAGATGGTGGACAGGTCCCGACCTTCAAAATTGACAAGACGACGGAAACTCAGGTCCTCCCTCACATACACAGCAACCCCGGCATGAGGTATGAAATTATGTTCTATTTTGTAGCCGGGGTATTGAAGATAGGCTGTGTCGCTCGGTCGGGTAATCTGGGTCTCCGTCAGAAATTACAAGGCCGGCCGTGCTGTCTCAAGATGGTGGTGGACGGCATTCAGGTTTGAGTGTAGTCCCCTGATATTGGAAAATTCCACGTTAAGAGTGGCAGGGGCTGCCGTGGAGCGTACGCCTCGTTTTGCCTTGTGTAGTGCGCGGTACTGTGCCCTCCCCAGAATTCGACGGGCAGCCTGAGGTTAAAGACTCAGGGAGGGATTCTCCAGCACCAGAGATGCTGGTACCCTCCTGGGGTAAATTCTTCTTTAGTGCCGCTTTCATATTCTAGAGAGGGATTGGGGATGGGGATGGGCACCGGGGCCCGGCATTACCCAATGCGAAACGCAGTGTCCGAAGCCACTACTTAACGCCGGTTTTAAATGCCGGGGGTGGTAATGATCCGGTCGAGTCTGCCCATGCGTGTTGCCATTACTGACAACGTGACTCTCCCACACGTAGACGTGACTCTCCCACACGTAACGTGACTCTCCACACGTAACGTGACTCTCCCACACGTAAAAAACACGTAAAAAACACGTAAAAAACAGTGTTACTGTAAACGACAAGTTGTGGGTACGATTCCCACTCGGGAAAATGAAATATTTAATATTTTGAAATAAATAAAAATATGTTTTCATTTCTTCGCTCCGATAGTAAGGCAAAGCGCAGCGTTTAGTTTCGCCACCCAATACGCAATGCCTAAATTTGTTCGTATATAAATTAATTGTATGACTGTAAACGCCAAGGGTTGTGAGTTCGATTCCCATCTTACCATCAGGTGACACGTACGCTCATTTACCGTGTAAAACAAAACATGTTGAGAACGATTTCTTATTCAATATTGAACTTGGCTGTCGCTTTAAAGTCATCTATATTTTTGATGAAATGAAAAAATGCGAATTTTACTTTTATTTCTCACCACAGATAGTATATATCCATATATTCAAGTTTAAAATATACAAAAAAAATATATTTTCCGGTTACACCATGTTTCATCTCGCAGGCTTCTTCATCTTATAAAGAAGTTACGTAAAATTGATAAACTCACGTAGACTCAAGTAACGAGCTAACAAACCTCTGGAATTCAGTGGCTCTCAATGTTTTAATTATTTTATTGTAGCTTCCCGTTGTATCCCGCTCATAGCAGTGGATACAGAGGGAACCTGGGAACCTAGTATCAAGATATTTTCATTGTTGACTTTCCATCAAATTCCGAAGACATTGAGTGTTGAGTAACGGAATTTAACGCCGCGCTTTAACTCGTTAGTAGAGCAAGAAAATGAAAACACTTAATCGCATCTAAGTCACAACCTGACAGGCCTTATATCGTATCTTTTTTAATGTTTCACGAAATACATATTAGTTTGACGTCAAATTTAACTGCAACTACATATTTAAGTACTCCAAAGACTTCTGACGTGAAAAGTATTTAACACTCGAAGATATACCATTAATTATGCAATATTTCTCCGTATATTCTTCTTCACAATCGCGATTAATAATACAGCCTTATTCGTTCCTGAAATTAGCTCGTTGAATTAAAAAAAATACTCCAAAAAATATATATTTTTTCTTTATATAATATACAATTTTAAGTCATTAAAAACACGAAGCGACAGTCAAAAGATTGAGAATCTCTGCTCAAGATCCTTTTAACTAAATTGAATTGAATGATTTATATTTCAAAGGAGAAAGCTTTCAGCTCTATTATGTTGAATTTCTATGAAATCTATATATTTCTATGATCGAGTCAGATAAAATACGGCGTTGAGTTCCGCCATTTAACATATTCTTGATAAAACTCTGGCTTATAGTGGACAAAGGAAAAATATTCTAATGTAAACGTGAAAGTTACGGGTTCGATCCTCACTCGAGGAAATGAAATATTTAATATTTAAAAAAAAAAGGTTTTGGTCACAAGACACAGTGCGGCGTTGAGTTCTGCCACTCAATGTGCTCTTAATTTGGCGGGAAAGTAGAAAACGGGACTGTCTTAATGGAGTGTCTTAACACTCGATTTTCTGGTCTTTACATTTACATTTGGCAATTTGGCAATTTGACAACTTAAAAGAATAACTCAAATTCGGCATACGCAATGCCTCAAATTAGGCGGAAAGTGGGGAACGGAAGTGGAACGGAGTGTCATATCACTAGGTTCCCGGGTTCCCTCTGCCTACCCTGCCTCGTGCGGGATACAGCGTGAAGCTAAAAGAAAAAAAAAGTAATAACTGACACATAAATCTAGTTCAAGGTAATATTAAATGTAAAAAAATACGAAAACCCTAAGACCGTAGTGTAAGAAAAAGGTTAACAGAAAAAAAATCCACTAGGTTCCCATGTTCCCTCTGCCCACTCAGCCACAGCGTGAAGCCATCGAAAATACAATATTTACTTATATTTGGATAAAATTTCACATCAATTCTGTACATCCGGTGTCCTGCGCGAGTATACTCACGAATCACATTGAAATATTTTATGCGTTATTTTACAACGTCGTTAAACGGAACGTGGCATGGAGTAGCATTGATAGGCTTTAGATGAGATGGATGACACCAGTAGGTTATTGTTGAATGAAGAGGCATTAAAGCTTTTATTTTAAGCAACGTTAAAATTTTTCTACCTGTCGTAGCGAAGCGGCACCACCGTGTGACTGTAAACGACAGGTTGTGGATTCGATACACCCGAGAGGAAATGACATATTTAATATTTTATATTAAATTTGAGGCCTGTCGTGGCGCAGCGGCATAAGAGTGTGACTGTAACCGACAGGTTCTGGGTTCGATCCCCAGTCGAGGAAATGAAATATTTAATATTTTCAATTTAAATATTTAATGTTTCATTTCTTCGCTCTGGTAATAAGGCAAAGCGCGGCGTTGAGTTCCGCCACTCAACACGCAATACCTCAAATTCGGCGGAAAGTGGGGAGCGGAAGTGGAACGGAGTGTCATAACACTAGGTTTCACTTCCGTTCCCTCTGCCTACCCTGCCAAATGCGGGATACAGCGTGAAGCTGGAAAAAAAAAAAGAGAAAATATATATATATATATATATATATATATATATATATATATTATATATATATATATATATATATATATATATATATATATATATATATATATATATATATATATATATATATATATATATATATATATATATATAGATATATATATATATATATATATATATATATGTATATATGTATATATATATTAAATTTAATATATAATATTTCATATTAATAGAGGAAACATGGGAACCGTCTTCCGTTCCCCACTTTCCGTACCAGAGCGAAGAAATGAAAATACTAAATATTCATTCCCTCAAGATCCAACCCACAGTAGCATTCTAAAGTATTAAATGAAATTATTAAGTTAGATAGTGCCCACCTTGGCATGATGCGCTATTTTCATATGTAAAGGGCCTTATATTAAGTAACGGCCTGTCGTGACGGAGCGCAAATATGCAGCTGTAAACGAAACAGTTTGTGGGTTCAATCCCCACTTGAGGCAAGAAAATTTTTAAATATACGTTTCATAGTTTAATTTCTTCGCTCCAGTAACGAGGCGCGGCGTTGGTGGTCCACCACTCAACACGTCTGTCTAAATTCGGTGGAAGTAGAGAAATGCAGGTGATATGAGACCTGAGTGTCTTTACACTTAGTTTCCTCTGCCTGCCCTGTCTTGGTACACAGTGTAGAATGTTGCGGGATAGAGCGTGAAGCAGAAAAAAAAGAAACAGCACAAAGAGATCAGATCCGCTAAGAAATGCCGTGTGATTCCGGCTTAGAATACAATCACCCTGGTACTGGTGGTGTCGTAAGAGGCGACTAAAGTACGTGTGGGAGAGTCACGTTGTCAGCAATGACAACACGCATGGGCAGACTCGACCGGATCATTACCACCCCCGGCATTTAAAACCGGCGTTAAGTAGTGGCTTCGGCCACTGCGTTTCGCATTGGGTAATGCCGGGCCCCGGTGCCCATTCATTTTAAAGGCCGGCAACACTCCTGTAGCTCCTCTGGAGTTACACGGGGCCGTGGGCGACGGTGATCACTTACCATCAGGTGACCCGTACGCTCGTTTGCCGTGTCTCGTCCATAAAAAAAAATAAAAAAAAAAAAGAAATTAAAGGTTTTTCTAAACTTTATCTGAGTGAGTTTTGTTTTTATAGCCTTGTGGTAATGTTTCCAAAGTACAACCTGGTTTTTTTTATTTTTAGTGCTCTTTAAGTAAAAGGAACCTAAGGAACCTTTCTACACTAAATTACTTTTAATTAAATGAATATTTTTATGATAAATATATATGCTATTACAAAAATCATACATAAATATATTTGTCTTTTTTTAGCTTCACGCTGTATCCCGCACGAGGTAGTGTAGGCAGAGGGAACCCGGGAACCTAGTGTTAAGACACTCCGTTTCACTTTCGTTCCCCACTTTCCGCCGAATTTGAGGCATTGCGTGTTGAGTGGCGGAACTCAACGCCGCGCTTTGCCTTATTGCCAGAGCGAAGAAATGAAACATTAAATATTTTTAAATTGAAAATATTAAATATTTCATTTCCTCGGCCGGGGATCGAACCCAGAACCCGTCGGTTACAGTCACACGCTTGTGCCGCTGCGCCACGACAGGCCTCGACATACATTTGTACGTGAATATATTTATATACATTTAGTATAGCCTCCTTATTGAACGCCAGATTCGAACCCGCACTCTCCACAATGATACTATGTACATCTGACATACCGCATTGCGTCAAAGAGGACAATAGACAGTATAAAACACAAAAGCACTTTACCTCGAAATTCAATTTGCCCCTCTGTTTATGTTTGATCGTGTTGAAAACGAAGTGCGCGTACTGAGTGGCGTCTGGAAACAAATGTTAGCTAGTTACTTTCACGCTGTAAACACGCATATAGCGGGATAGCTCAGATCTCCTTCAGTGTTATGACACTGTTTTCACTGTTGAATGGTGACACGTTGACTTCCACTATTGAAAAGTGAACGTTTACAGTCAGATGTACCGCTGCGTTACTCAACACCAAATATCTTGATAGTTTGTTGTGGGGTGTATAGGAAACAGAGTGTTCCAACACTATATCCCTTCTGCTTACCTGATGTTTCTTTATTTTTTTTTTAGCTTCACACTTTATCCCGCACGAGGCAGGGTAAGCAGAGGGAACCCGGAAACCTAGTGTTAAGTCACTCCGTTCCACTTCCGTTTCCCACTTTCCACCGAATTTGAGGCATTGCGTGTTGATTGGTGGAACTCAACGCCGCGCTTTGCCTTATTACCAGAGCGAAGAAAATAAAACATTAAATATTTAAATTGAAATTATTAAATATTTCATTTCCTCGACTGGGGATCGAACCCAGGACCTGTCGGTTACAGTCATACGCTTGTGCCGCTGCGCCACGACAGGTCTCTTTATTATTTAATAAAAATTCTGTCCTAATTATAATTTATCTTAAACAGATAAAAAAAAAAATTTTTCCTATAATACGTTCCACAGATCCAGACATTGGCGGAACTCAACTCCGCACTATATTACCTTAATAATAACAAAATAAAAATAGCCAAAACATAATTCCATCATTAATCAACATTCACTTCGTCATTAATTAACGACGAACATTTAAAAAAGTTAGCTCATTTAAAAAGTGTTTTTCCAAAAGTAATTGAAGCACACTTATGTTATGTTTAATTTGTATTCACCTCCGAGTGGGAAGAACTGCGAGAAGATGTTCTTGAAAGCCTCCTCATCGACGACGCCCGTCGGACACTCCTGGAAATAAAGTTATATCAATGAAAATATTACTAAACTTAAATTTAAAAAGCGTATAAAAAATTTTTGAACGAAGCAGGATTTGAACCTGCGCCTCTGGAATACCGTTCCAGCGCTCTGACCAACTAAGCCATTCGTTCTCACCGAGCTCCGTTTTTAAATTTAAGTTTAGTATTTTCTGTCCTAAGTGTGGAATAACACTTTAAAACATAGTAAAAATATTAAAATAAATAGTATTCTCTCTTGCCAAACGATAATTCTTACGAGTTGTCTTTGGGTAGCGGAAATTTGTAAAAATCTCCCACAGAGATGCTAACAACATAAATAGTTGTAACAAGCGTATAAGAATTTCGACGGAGCTCGGTGAGAACGAATGGCTTAGTTGGTCAGAGCGCTGGAACGGTATTCCAGAGGCGCGGGTTCAAATCCTGCTTCGTTCAAAAAATTTTTATACGCTTTTTAATTTAAGTTTAGTATTTTCTGTCCTAAGTGTGGAATAACACTTTAAAAAAACATAGTAAAAATATTAAAATAAATAGTATTAGAGGCCTGTCGTGGCGCAGCGGCACAAGAGTGTGACTGTAACCGACACGTTCTGGGTTCGATCCCCGATCGAGGAAATGATATATTTACAATTTCAATTTAAATATTTAATGTTTTTATTTCCTTCGTTTGGTAATAAAGCAAAGCGCTGCGTTGAGTTCCGCCACTCAACACGCAATGCCTCCCATTAGGCGGAAAGTGGGGAACGGATGGAATGGAGTGTCTTTACACTAGGTGCCCGGGTTCCCTCTGCCTACCCTGCCTCGTGCTGGACACAGCGTGAAGCTAAAAAAAATATCATATTTTACTGCTACTGAACTATGACGTCACAAGTCATAAATGATTGTGACAGTGTTTTTAATTATCGTTTTAGTATAAGTATTTTAAGGAACTGTACTTAAGACTACTATGTTCCGTTTAAGGAAGTACACTAAAATATTAATATTCCAAATAAAATATTTAATGTTTTCATATCTTCGCTCTGGTAATAAGGCAAAGCGCGGCGTTGATTCCGCCACTCACACGCAATGCCTCAATTTCGGCAGAAAGTGGGGAACGGAGTGTCTTAACACTAGTTCCCAAGTTCCCTATGTCTATCCTGCCATGTGCGGGATAAAGAGTGAGTACACGCTTTACAATCGAGTTTTTAGCAGTTTCACGCTGTGTCCTACATGTAGCAAGGTAAGTATAGGTTATTAGAATCATGATTTCTTCACACACACACCGCCAAATTCTTAATTAAGTCTCACGCGGAACTGAACGCCGCGTTTTCTTTTGTTTGCAGATCGAGGATACAAAAGTAATCCTTATCCCAGTGGGAATTGAAGCCGGAAGTTCGTTAACTTACAAAAATAAATACAATTGCTGCGGATACGTAAAACGAGCAGTATATTTACCGGGAAGTGCCCCGAGAGGCCCTCACGGAAAGTATACTTAGCTACATTCAAGTTGATGTGTGAAAACCACTACTAATGGTATATATACTAATGATAACCTACGGCTTCGTCTACATAGTCATGTGGAAATAACGATTCATTGTGTATTTCATAACACGTTCTGCGTTCAACGTGACCGATTTTTTTTTTTCGATTTAAAACAGAACGTGACATGTATAGCAAAATACTTTTGTTAATTTCGTTTCGATCCACACACAAGCGAGAACGGAACAGTTGCTTTGAAAACGGAACGTCTGAATACAAAAATATTAATATTCTCATTCTTCTTCTTCGCTTCATGGCAGGGTAGGAAGAGAGAACTGCGGGACCAAAGGACGGAAGTGGAACAGTCTGCCTTAACAATCAGGTCCCCTATTTCAGTCGAATGCGTGCGTGTTAAATGGCGGAACATAACGCCGCGCTTTGTCTTATTGCAAGAGTGAGGAATGAAAATATTACACTTTTAATTTTAAAGTATTAAATATTTTATTTCCTCGATTGTGTATCTATATCTCAAATAATATATTTTCAATATAAGCTAGTAAGTAGTTCCTGAGATAAGAGCGTTTAACCAGACAAGCTGCTCAACCTTCTTAAATAAATATAGACAGTACGAATAAACTAATATAATAAAGTTGAAGAGATTAGGGCCAATATTAGAAAAGTCA